>JAQHUG010000032.1:3487010-3505742 GCA_028555095.1 Dicrostonyx torquatus | reverse complement strand
CTACACAATCACAATACCTTAGTCAAGATCAGAAACATATATACATATATACAGCAAAATTAACCTTAAACTTACGTTCTCACCCATTGGAAATGCCCATAACCTAAATTCCTGAAGAGCTCTCCGTGCCCTGGAATTTTACTAATAGGTTTCCTCCAGGCATTGACATTGTCTCTCCAGGAACACCTTTCAGGCTAACACACTTCCCCTCAGAATATTGTTTTCATGACCCATGTATAAGCCGTACCTGTTTCAAAGGCAAAAAAAATTATCAAAGAAGAAAGTGTAATAGGAATGTTAGTTTTTAAAAATGACAACACCAGATTTAAAATATTTTTATTAGCTTTAATAATGTATGGTTGTACGTGTCTGCAGGTGAGTATGTGGAGATGGTTGCTGGCACCCACTGAAACTGGAAGTATTAGATCCCCTGGAGCTGGAATTAGACAGTTGTGAGCTGCCATGTGAGTACAGGGAATTGATCCCAGGTCCCCTGGAAGGATAGCAAGTGTTCTTACTCTCTCCAACCCCTGGATAAAATTCTTAGAATCGTGCTTCCCAAAGCTTTAACAAGCCAGTCTCCCATGGGCTGTTCTATGCCGCAAAAATGCACCCCTCCTCCTCGGAGCACTCAACTGCAATGGCTTGCTGGCTTCTTAAGCGTAGAATCTTAACCATTTCTTATTTTGGACAGTGTTTTTTCTTAGTGCATATTGGTGATGGTGAAAAGACCTAGGTGACACACAATCCATCCAGTCAACACACTTAGTACAAAATTCCCAAAGGTGATGCCATTAAAGGAATGGCAGTGAACATTCAGCAAAAAGTCCTGTGATTGACGAAGGACAATTCGGACGTAACTGTAACATTCAACCTCTGAACAGCACTTTCCCACGATCAACTGCTCTGCTTCCCACGGTCAGAAAAACAAGGACCATGAAGCATCCTAACAGCAAGTGTTTTTATAATCTTGAAAACTAAAATTGTAGTATCTGTCCAGAAAAGGTATTTGTCTCCCCCCCTTCCTCATCTGCCCCTGAAACTGTTTCTACTGAAAGAACTGCAAGCTTGATTGGCTGGGTTAAATTGTATTTCCCAAGGAGATAGACAGGGAAGAGGAGGGAAGCACTTCAGGAAGCGTGAGGCTTTGGAAGGGTCCCTTAGTACTCCATCTGTCATTTTCCTGGTGTCAGGGAGGCACTGGCAGTGCTGAGAACACAGGCAAGGAGACAATGGAAGGTGACAGATCCCTTATGACAATCTAACTGCTCCACCCAGCCTCCTTATGTGTGTGACAGATATCTACTGGAAATGATCATTCAATTATAGCTATATCAGTGAATTTTCATGATGCATAAATCACATACCCACTGAGCTGGCCAGCTAGGGTGGGGGTGGGCATCCTGGCTGGAACACAGCGATTGAACCCTTCAACCGCAACACCCACTCCCAGCCTATAAAGGCATGAGCCTTCTGGTATACCAGCATTACACCTCTCTGGGTCACCACCTTGCAAACTCCCTCTCCAGCCACACCATGTCGCTTTCAGTCTGCACCTCTGGACTGTCCAGGAGGTCGTCCTCACAGAATGGGGCAGCAGGCAGACCTTGGGGTGCATCTGCTTCTAATATTGCCTGTGGTTATGGGGGAATGACCTCTGGCTTTGGAGTTGGCTGTGGGGGACTCATTTCTGCTGCATCTATGTTTGGTTCCAGTTCTGGCTTTAGCGGTGGCTCTGCAGGCTCCTTACCAGGGCTTGCAACTGCCTATGGTGGGCTTCTGGGAGGTGGCTTGGGAGGGCTGGGGATGGGAATAGGCAGAAGCTCTGGTGGTGGGTCTCTGTGTATCCTCTCTGACAATGACAGAGGGCTTCTTTCCGGGTCTGAAAAAGAAACAATGCAAAATCTGAACGATAGACTAGCTTCCTACCTGGGCAAGGTTCACGCTCTAGAGGAAGCTAATGCGGAACTGGAAAGCAAAATTCGAGAGTGGTATGATACACGAAGGACTAGAGGCTCTGGGCCCCAGAGTGATTACAGCAAATATTACCCACTGATTGAAGACTTAAAAAACAAGGTAAGGGGGAGGGCTTTAGAAACCTTTTCAAAAATTATTACAATATTTTATAATAATAAATTCTCTTAACTCAGATTTCTTTTAGCTGGATTGTACTTGGAGAATTTTCTTCTTTCAAGAAATGCTTCTCTGTTCATCATAAAATGGCTGTACTTCCTCAGTCTTCCTAAAAGAAATATACATTTCTTAACTTTTAGGCATTATTTTATCAAGACATTTGCTTTTAAAACGAAGCTGTATTAACCCTTTCAGGAATTTTGTTTTGTTATTTGTTTTGTTTTATTGTGGTGCTGGGGAGCAAACATGGGGCTTTGGGCATGTGACCAAGTTTTCTCTCATTGAGCTATACTCACTGCCTTTGCGTTGGGAAAACGGAACTGAGAACTTTCTATTGAGTGCGGCAACTGAAGCCCAGAAAGTCAAATGCCATCTGTTCTCTTTTAGATGTGGATTCTAGTTTGGGATGTTTAGATTTCTATGTTTGAGTTAAAGGGAGTGCCTGCAGAGACAGAAAGCAAGAGAGGAGCCATGGCAGGGAGGAGGTGCCTAAGGGGATGTAATAAAACATATATGGTATGAAAGTAGAAGGGGACGCTGGCCTGAAAAACTTTAAGTAAGGATGAGATGGAGATGGAGGGAAAGGCAGGGGTGGGAAGGGAAGAGCAATCAAAACTAAAGATGTATGAAAAGCCGTCTAGAAGCTTACTACTTGAAAAACTGAGAGGAAAGTGATTTCAAAATAAAAAGTGTGAACGGAGGGAGAAAAGTCTTTAGCGTCACCATTTACTCTCAACGTCCAAAAGGACACTTGGGAACTACCAGCACTCCAGGGCTCCATCTTCATGCGTCTCCCGTTACTCTTCCAGATCATTTCTGCCAGCGTTGGGAATGCCCAGGTCCTCTTGCAGATTGACAACGCAAGGCTGGCTGCCGAGGACTTCAGGATGAAGTGAGTCTGTTACACCGATGCTAGGCAACTCATCCTTCCTCCCACTCCAGTGACGGCAAAGGAGTTAGCCCTAGTCCACACGCTCCTCACTCCAGGGCTCTCTCAAATCCACGTGACGCTTTAAGAAGCACCAAAAGTCCAACAGTTCACTTCATACAGCTTTAAAGTATAAGTAGCTTCCACCTGGAGCTACGAACCATCTCTTTGTAATGACTCATAATTCAGCACGATAATTGTACCTATGTTTAAACCTGAATTTTCAATGTATCAAAATGAATTAATAATATTTTTTGCCAAGGGGTTAAACAGAGCGATTGTTTCCCTGATGACACATACAGCGGAAAGCTTAACCACGCATTTATTTTTATGTCCCAGCTCCTTTCCCATGCCTCGCCCTCCTACACAGAGGGAAAATAAACTAATTTCCTTTTAGTGTTACAAAATGTCCCCACAGTAGGTTGTAATGATGGTAGTCCTGAACTTGTGAAGGCCCAACAAAAGCTACAAATGAAGCATCAAGGTTTAAAGCCACGCTCAAAGAAGAAAAAAGAGTAACTCTTAGTGTATCGCCAGCTAGTTTAGGACATTGTTAGAAAGTCAAACCATGGGGAGCCTTCTCCCTGGGGTGCAAGAGTCACTGCTGGGGAACGTTAGTGCCTCGTTAGTCTTCCTTCTTCTTCTTTCCTCCAGATGAGCAGTAAGCAATCACACACACATGAAGGAGAAAGGTCACAAAACCAAAAATTGCATTGTACACTCTTAAGGCACGATTTTCCTCCCTTTTTTTAGGGTCTCATGCATCTCAGGCTGGTCTAGAATTCACTATGTAGCTGAAAATGACCTTGAACTCACATTCGTTCTGCCTCCACTTCCCAAGTCCTGGGATTCCAGATACGTGCCACTATGTCTGGGTCTCCATGCTCAGATCCATACATCAATAGCCCTGATGTCCAGGGCCCCGGGAAAATGGTGTGTTAATGCTGACTACCTAAACTGTTGGTACTTGGTTTTCAGGTATGAGAACGAGCTGGCCCTGCGCCAGACTGTGGAGGCCGACATCAACGGGCTGCGCAGGGTGCTGGACGAGTTAACCCTGGCCAGAGCTGACCTGGAGGCACAGACAGAGAACCTGACTGAGGAGCTGGCCTACATGAAGAAGAACCATGAGGAGGTCAGAAATAGCTTTTTTTCCCCTCCCAGACCCAAAAATTATAATTTTGAATTAACAAAGCTAGAGAATATATTACCTCTGTGCTAAAATGACTATTAGGTTTGGTGTTCTTGTAAGTGCATCCCCCAGCCCCCACCCGTCCCCCTCTCTCTCTTTCTCGTGTGTGTGTGTGTGTGTGTGTGTGTGTGTGTTACGGTATTCTTTGTTAAGGTTTACTAGATTAGAATATTAGACTCAGGATGGCAAAGAGTATTCTGACTCTATTGCTTCCATTAAGTATGGCAGGAATTTTAAATGGAGTATTTTAAAAACTAAAACCAAAGTCTGCAGATAATATGGATGCCACACATGCTAGAGAAATATAACCAGCATGACATCATATGGAACTCTGATGTGTGCATCAGAGGCTGGGGCATGGAAAGGAGGAAGGGATGCTGGCAATGGGCTTCTAAGGAAGTTTCTGCTGGATTCTCCATGACTGTGAAACAGTGTATGAGCCTGGGTACCACTTGTAGCCCTAGCTTTGCAGCAGTTGCTGGAGCAACCTGGACATCAATCAGGTCCCTTTATTTTCTTTAATTATGAGAAGTGGGTGTTCTAGAAGCAGAGGCAACAACCACGGGCACAGAACATGGAGCCCTTGGTCCTTCAAGAAACCTGTGAAAATATCTTGGTTTCTGATCATTTCTCTTAATCAGAAGAAAAATGGATTTTCAAGTTAAAAACGTACTAGTGTCTTGCATTAATATTTTGCTTTTATAACAACTCAGTCAAAAATAAAGTTGTATTATCATCATGGAAGAAGAGACCCCCATAAAGCAAAAGTCCCTGGGGACCCCACTAGTCACACGAACTTCTACATCCTTCTCTCTCCCTTGCCGTCCCTAGGAACTCCAAAGTTTCCAGGCAGGTGGTCCAGGTGAGGTCAATGTAGAAATGGATGTTGCACCTGGGATAGACCTCACCAAGGTACTCAATGAAATGAGGACCCAGTATGAAACCATGGCCGACCAAAATCGGAAAGACGCGGAGGCCTGGTTCCTAGAAAAGGTAACACCAAGACAGAGATTTGGTCCGTTCCCAGAAAGCCCCTTTAAGCCAGCACAGAGCTCACCCATCCACCCGCTTGGCTGTTGCAGAGCGGAGAGCTCAGGAAAGAGATCAGCAGCAACACGGAGCAGCTTCAGTCCAGCAAGAGCGAGATCACCGACCTGAGGCGCATGGTGCAGAACCTGGAGATTGAACTTCAATCCCAGCTCGCCATGGTAGGACAACACGCGGGGGCGAGACGCTGCAATCTTTAACTTCCAACGAAAATGTTGCGTCCATCATATGTGGGACACATATGTGGGACCGTGGGCTGTCATCTTGTCTTCAGACCCTCGCACTGCTCTGTCTCTCTCCCATTTGCAGAAGAAGTCCCTGGAAAACTCGCTGGCTGAAACCGAGGGCGGTTACTGCTGCCAGCTGTCTCAGGTGCAGCAGCTGATAGGCAACCTGGAGGAGCAGCTCCAACAGTTGCGGGCGGATGCAGAGCGCCAGAACGCCGACCACCAGCGGCTGCTGGGCGTCAAGGCCCGCCTGGAGATGGAGATTGAGACCTACCGCCGGCTGCTGGACGGGGAGGCCCAAGGGTGAGCGGACAGGCAGTGAGGTTGGAAATATCGCAGGGACTGATAGGCAGAAGACTCCTGCCGCAGACTGCTTTATTTTTTTCTGCAATGGGAGAAGAGGTCTGTAGTAGATTAAAAAAGGAACAGTTCTTGCCAATAAGCCCAGCACACGGAAGGCTGAGGCAGCAGGAGCCTAAGTTCCAGACCAACCTGGACTACATCTATATAGTAAGACCGTCTTCGGGAAGCAGAGGTGGACTGGGGAGTTTGCAAATATGAAGAACTGAGGCCAGAACCTCCAAACCCACATATGTCTCTAATTCCATCTCTCCTACTGAAGACGGAAGGTGGAGACAGGAATATCCCCAGAAGTTTGTGGCCCAGTGGCTCTCAAACAAGGTGTAATCCAGGACCAACCTGGGGTGCATCTGACATCCATGTATGAAGTGGCAAACACACCCTTACACCTACACACATGGACATGCACACATACATACACACAACACACACATAAATACTTTTTTTAAAGAGGAGGAAGAAAGGATAAAACAACAAATCTAGAAAACACATACCTAGAATGTATTAAATACTGTACAAAATTATCTAGTCATTCTATTACTCAAAACTAATTAATAAACTGCTACAGTGGACAAAGACTCATTGTAAACGAACACTTCCATGAGTCTTCCTAGAAGATCCATCTGATGGCCTGATGCTAGGGAGGGCACATCAATAGTATCCATCTGGACCACCTCGGTCCCATGGTAGCAGCTTCATGTGGAGGGAAAAGCTGCCTCCCCTCAGAGCCCACTGTAGGGAGTTTAGAAACAAATGTGTGTTGACCCAATTGGCTACCCTCATGGTGCATCATTCAGTCAAGAAACTTGTAATAGCATCTCTATTTTCTGCATAGTGGTATAGACATCCTTAATGCTTAAACTCAAACAGCAGATTCTCCTTACCCAGCAATCACATGAGCCCCGCCTTTGTTTTCCTTACAGCAACAGTTTTGAGGAAAGTTCGTCCCTCTCTGTCTCCAAACCTCAGAGTCAGACACCATCAGTCGACTCCTCGAAAGGTACAGAGATAAGAATCATTAAAAACAAGTCAGAATCCCACTCATTAATGACTGAACTGTGAGATCTCATTAAGGGTTGAGCAGAATTAACTTATGATGTAGTTGTGTTCTGAGCAGGGGACATATCAGAGTCTTTCCTGAAGTGAACTGAGCAGTGGGTGGCTTATTAAAACTCTCAGCAGGCTAAGTAAGGGGAACCCTACTCTGGGAAGGTGCGGTGAGCACCACGCACACTTTGGAAATGCTTTGAAATGCTCCAGGCCTGGTGGTGCTTGCCTGCCATTCCAGCTCCTAGGAGACTGAAAAAAAAAAAAAGAGAAAGAAAGAAAACAGTGAGCTCCAGCCAGCTCGAGCTACTTGGAAAGACCCTGAGCCGAAAGAAAAAGAAAAGAAGAGGGAAACAGAGAGATAGAGAGAGAGAGATTGGGTATTTTGATTTGTGCACAAGACAGTATTGAATGGGTAAATTTCCACTGAATAAAACTCATTGGGTTTGGAATAGAAGTCACTCCCGAAAGTCTAAATCTGAAGAAAAGCTTAAGTTGAACGAGAATAATTGATAATTGGTTAGTAATAATCATTACCCCTTTTCCTGTGTTCACCTTTAGACCCAAATAAAACTCGAAAGATCAAGACAGTTGTGCAGGAGATAGTGAATGGCGAAGTGGTCTCATCTCAAGTTCAGGAACTTGAGGAAGCAATGTAAGGCCTCACCCTGGCTCCTGAAGAATGCAAAGTTCACAGCGAGAAGTTCTTCTTCCGTATGCTACGTTAATGTCATAATTTCCCCTTCTTTGGAGTCTCTGTTAATGTTAATGTTGGGTCTTGTTAGCATGTCTGAAACAATATCCAATTACAAGTCCCCGTGGCTGTGTTGATCTTCATCACAAACCCAAATCACCTTACACCTTTCTGGGCTCCTTCAGGAGCCTTTCCGGTAGATTCTGTTTTCTGGTCACCTAGACTATTTGTTTCATCCAAGAGCTTTGATGGAATGGCGTTGTTTTAACAGAGCTAACTTTGATTAAAGGTTAATGGCAATAAAATGAAGTGTGGGCCTCCTTGATTGCAACAATGATGTCAAGGGCATAGGCATAAGTTTTTATGATATTGATAATAAAGCACATAAGCATTCAGACCAAAAAAAAAAAAGAGGCTGGAGATTAAGGTTATTTTTAGGGGCTGTCCTCTGTGCCAGCCCACTGAGGTTGCTGGAGTTTTATATTTTCCACTGGACAGTTGTTCGATTCATTTTCTAGGGCCTTATTCCATACAGGCAATGAGTCCCTATACACTTAATTCCACCCTTAATGAGTCCCTGTAGAATGGAAGATAGGAGAATCAATGGTAAACAAGGCTTGGTCCTTGTCCAAGGGCAGAGGTAGACATCTACCAGACATGGTGACACCTCGGCAAAGGGCTCACAGAAGTCCCAAGGATTCATGGGAGAAGAGGGGTTCAAGTTATTTTGGGGGCAACGAAATGTTTCACTCAGAAGTCAACCAGGTGGTGGAGAGAAAATAGAACAGAGTGCATACTGTAACAAGACCCAAGGGTGGAGACCTCCCTTGCTTGGTTCTCCTCTCTCCTGTCAGGGAGTGGTGAGGCCTAGGGTGGGGCTTTTTGTGAGAGAGAGTCAGAGCCAAAGCCAATGACAGAAGTCAGGTTCTGGGTTGAGATAGAAGGTAACCAAAATCTAAACCAGAGTAGATGGTGGTTTGATCTAGGTTGTCAAATCCAAAGGTGGAAAGAAAACAGGGTGGAATTCAGTGAGGAAGACCCAGGACTCCAAAGTCAGACTGGGTTCGAATCCTACTTCTGTTATATAATCTTGAATAGCTTCTCTCTGCGTGCCTCTGTCTCCACCTGTGTGCTGCATGCTCATGACTTTGCAGGTGCACGCATTCCCGGGCCATGCATGGGCAGGCCAGAGCAGAACACTGGGCTCCTTCCTCTGCCGCTCTCCTCCTTGAGACAGGTCCTCTCACTGAGCTAGGTGGGCTGGCCAGGGAGTTCTCTGGCTCACAACACTGGGATTATATGTTGTCTGGCCTGCTTCTCATGTGTGTGCTGGGGATTCTAATTCAACTTCTTGCAGAGCAAAGCTCTTTTTACCCCTTGTGCCATCTCCCCAGTGCAGTCTACATAAACTAACAGGAACCTAGAGAGTATTGGCCCTAGACAGCACCCACTTGAGGCAGAGGAGGGGATAGCATGTTTTCTTTGTTGCAATGCTCGGCATCTCAGGATGTTATGCAACGGATCTACTACTGAGTCGTGCACCCAGCCTCAAAGCGCTCAGCTCAGTGTGTGTGTGTGTGTGTGTGTGTGTGTGTGTGTGTGTGTGTGTGTGTGTGTGTGTGCGCGCGCGCGCGCCTTTATTGTCCACTCTCTGGAAGCAAAATGGGATAGAGAAACCTGGGGAAGATGAGTAAGTAATAANGCGCGCGCGCGCGCGCCTTTATTGTCCACTCTCTGGAAGCAAAATGGGATAGAGAAACCTGGGGAAGATGAGTAAGTAATAACAGTGGGCAGAGGAGAGGGGAAGCCTGGAAGACTTCTACAGCTGAGAAAAGCCTCAGAGGGTTACTCCATTTTTTTTTTTTTGGCTGCTTGGCTCCAGTGTTCAGTTTCCTGAAGTCATCTTCCTCTTAATGTTTAAGTGGCTTCGGATCCTCTGTTCATCTTCCTCTAGCGTGCACTCATCTCTCTGTGTTTAGTATCCTCTTCCAGCACCTGTCATAGATGAACTTGACCTTTCAGACCCAAAGAGAGGTCCTAGGTCTGCTCCTGAGCAAGATCCTCAGCCCCCATCTGACTAGGCAAGGGATAGTAGACTAGAAGGATTTCAAAGGGGTTTGATCAAATGCAAGCCTAATGGTCATTCCTGAGACAGCTTGGTTTCCCAGCCTTCCCTCCCTTTAGGAATGCCCCCAGTCCTGGAATGTGACTCAGAGACACCACTTCCCCGGGAAGCTTCCTCAGAGGGCTTTTCCCTATGAACCTTGGGCTCCTTCCTCCCATCTTCCCTCTACACCCACTCCCTGGTCAGTCTCATCTAGCCCTGTGTTTTCAACTGTTGTCTATACTTCTACTACTTCTTGGGGTGGTCTCCATGATGATCTCAGGTAGCCTCACCTCCTGACACTCATGTGGACAGAACAGGACCTCCAAGGACAATCCCAACCTCTAATATTACTCAACAGAATCCTAACTCTTCCCAACATTGAACTTAACTCTATCCCTAACCTAAATAGTACGAAGCTATCTTGGCAGAAGGAGGGAGGTGGCGATAGGAGGCAGCCATGGTAGTGAATGTGGTCAGTGTATATAATATATAGGGATCAAAATGCTGTTTGCTGGGCTCTGGTCGCAGGGGATGTCAGGTGCCTACAAGGGAAGGCAGTTGTCTAAAAATGGCGATTTCACACATTCTCCCACTGAGGCTCCCATGGCTGGATTTCATCCCAGTCTTTCTGTCATGCTATCTCTGGGATATTCTCCAGTCTCTACCTGACGTAGGGAGTCTGAAATTTGCATTCTCACTGGCAAGAGAGGCAGTTAGCACACCACCCAGCCTAGCGCCCTAAGACAGCTGTGACAAAGTGCTTTAGACCACGGGAAGGGAGCATAAATGATAGAAGCTGGTTTCTCACGGTTCAACAGGCTGGCTGGGCACACGGTAGAGGATGGAAGCCACTCCCTGGGACCTCTGTTCCACAAGCCACTGGTCCCATCTGCGAGGGTTCTGCCATTAGAACCTCCCAAGTGTCCCATTTTGTGATGCCACCAACTAGCGACTAGATTTTAATATACCTATTTGGGGACAATACAAACCTTTGGGCCACAACAATGACCTCACAAGAGTCCAGCTTCTACCGCCAGACCACGATCCCTGGTTCAGTGTAGTTGTGAAAGGCCCTCCACTCTGCAAGACACAAGTTGTGAAAATGTCCTTATGCTCTGGGGGGGGAGGAGTTATGAGATCAAACAGCAAAAAACAAGCACATTGTTTAAAATTACATTAAGTTCTAAAATTTTGCAAATTTAAGTTCTTGTTTATATATGTGACTGTTGTTTTGTCTAAGCTAAGGAAGGGCCTGGAAGATGCAGTGTATACTGACTTGTTACAGCAATCTCTCAGGACTAGCAAGGGCCTTCACAAGTATGCTCTATTATTCCTTCTGTGTATGTCTTAAAAGCTTAACAAGCACGGGTATTGCTCTAATAATGACTAAAATAGATTTTAGTCATCCAAACAAACGTGGTTGAGGAAAGGTTAACAGAAGGGGAACCACCCAGAAACAACCCCTTAGGATGCAAAGCAAGAGTCCTTTCAGCGTGGGTAGAGCGCCACCTGCTGGAACATCAGAAAAGGACCTTTTAAAAACTACCTCCTTTGTTCAAATCACTTGAGATTAGAATATGAGATTATTTCTTTATTAGAAAAGAAGAAGGAAGGCGAGAAGAGGAGCAAGAGGAGGATGAGGAGGAAGAAGAGAATATTTTTTTTCACTATCAACTTAGTAAGATAAGACTGTCTTATTTAACTCGTAATCACTCCCCCGCAGGCCTACTAGACCACTTAGGGAAAACGAAGTTAGTAATTACTGTTTAGAATACCAGGCATGCAAACTGATCATCTTGAGCTCTTCAAAATGTACCCAAATATAGAATAAAATGAAAATGTATTCATACAGCTGAGTAAATGATCTTCTGTAGCGTAAATGTTTCTTAAATGTTAGACATAAATATACGTTGAAATTTTATTAAGATTAATATCACGGGCTGGGGAGATGTCTCAATTAATAAGGCATTTGCTGCATAAGCATGAGGGCCTGAGTCTGACTCCCAGAATCAGAGGCTGAGACATGTGGCTCTTTGGGGCTCACTGGTCAGCCAGCCCTAAATTAATGGTGAGCCTCAGCCAAAAGAGAGACCCTGTCTCCAGAAGCAAGGTGGATAGAACCTGGAGAACTGCATCTAATGCTGACCCTTGACCTCTACAGGTATACATACAAATGCTCGTGCATCTGTACACATATGTGTGTACACACCAGAGAGAGAGAGAGAGATTAGTATCAAACTCACAATCAAACTGAAAAGCCAGTTGTCTGAATCTTTTCATCACTGCAGTGAAAGACCTGAACAAAAGCTGGAACTGCACCATTTAGCAACATATCAAGAAAAGGTCTTTAAGATCAGATTTCATGGTCCAAACCCTAATCACCTGAAAAAGTCCACACACTAGAACACAGCCCGTCAATTTATAAAGCACAGAAATGCCGATACAAAAACCCCGTGGGAAGCGAGGACATGGGACATGCAACCAGAGTCCCAGCTGAGACAGGAGAATCATTCCAGTCCAGGAGTTTGAGGTCAGTCTAGTGGCTAAGCTAAAGAAGCCAGGCACAAGAGCATACAGCTCTGTGATCCCTTTTATGTGAAACTTTAGAAAAAAAACAAGCCTCCTCTTGAATGACAGCAGGTCAGTGGCCTCCTGGCATAAAAGGTGAGGGAGAATAAATGAACTGGCCTACTGGAGAGGGTCCCAAGACAGCCTTTGGAATTGAAGGACCTATTGACTGTGATGGTGATGGTGGCACAGGTGATGGTGATGGTGACACAGCTCATTCTCAGGGCTCTCCAAGCGGTGAGCTTTGCGTAGGTCCATTGCTTCGTATGTAGATCTCCGCAAAGACAATCTTAAATGACAGCATCGGGACAGGGGTGGCTTTGCCTCTACAATGACTGCAGTGGAATCATGGGGCCATGTGGGATCAGCAGGGGGATGCCTGCTCTGAGCACTGACTGTTAAATAGCCAGGATTGTGGAACATTAAGGCACAAGCCCGGGCTTCCTCATGCAAGTCCTCAGAGAGCTCTTGGGCACCTGCTCCCCACTGTGCACAGCAGGTGAGGGCAGAGTCAAAGGCTGGTGGTCCTAGACTGGCTCCTGCTCTCTTGTTTGCTAATAGTTTTATTTACCACTTCCATCTGTAAACTCATAGTAAACCAATGCCTACCAAGTTGGGGGTGTCACACAATGGGAGACTTCATACATAGTGTTCTTAGGCCCTGGGTTCAATCCACTCCCGGGAAAAAAATGAAGCGCCTACCTCACACGATTATAAGAATTGAAGGAGTTAACTCACTAACTCAATGTCAGTCATCATCAGTTAGAAAATTAAACACAAGCCGGGCGGTGGTGGCGCACGCCTTTAATCCCAGCACTAGGGAGGCAGAGGCAGGCAGATCTCTGTGAGTTTGAGGCCAGCCTGGTCTGCAAGAGCTAGTTCCAGGACAGGCTCCCAAAAGCTAGAGAAACCCTGTCCCGAAAAAAAAAAAAAAAGAAAAGAAAAGAAAAAAGAAAGAAAGAAAATTAAACACAAAGTCACTCTGTGAATCAAAACATCGGCTAATTTGCATATGGTCCCCTTGACACCTATTCTTTTCCATCCCTTCATAGGCGCTGCTAGATGATTTGAAAGATGGTAAAGAAATGTGCAAGTGTTCATCTGAAACAGTTCTCACCTGATACACAGGCAGGGGATCAACCCTATTCTCCTCCCTGGGTGGCAGGTGACCTTCAGCGTCAGATAAGCCAATTCCCATGCAAGAGTTTCGTGAGTGGCGAAGGCCTTCAGCACTGTAAGATGACAGCTCTCCACAGCTGCTCAAGCTGAAGGAGAGCTCTACACAGAAACCCCCGCCACCTATAAAACAGACCAAGGGAACCTTAGCATGCTCAAGGTCTCACTCTTGTGACGCTGGGGCTCGCAGTATAACTTACAATGACGTCATGAATAAACCCACAGCTTTACAAGCATGCAACGGTGTGTCTGCAAAACTCAGGGTAGATACACAAGCTGCACAGAAAGCAAAGGTATGGGCACACACAGAGCATCTCAGAAATAATTTCTGTGCCCGGGTCTTCCTTAAAATTCAACTGTGAATTTCAGTTGCAAAAAGAAGTCATTGTTGATGTTGTGTTACACATATGTTCTGTGTGTGCGTGCATCCATGTATGTGCATGTGTGTGTGCATGCGCACGTGTGGCAGGTGCACATGCTGTTACGTGTTGTGCAGAGGTCAGAGGTTGGTGTCAGATGTCTTCCTTTACCAGTCTCTGTCCACCTTATTTTTTTATGTTTATTGTTACTATTTTTGAGACAAGGTCTCTACGCTGAAACTGGAGCTAGGCATTGGGGCTTACATGTGCAGGATGCCACATGCAGTGTAGGAGGGTCCTTCTTTATTTCTGTTGCTTTCATTGGTTAAATAAAGACTCTGCCTGGCCTGTAAGATAGGTCAGCCCTTAGGTGGGTGGAGTAGACAGAACGGAAGTTCTGGGAGAGAAGGAAGTGAGAGAGCCGCCATGAAGCTGCCAGGGTCAGACATGTTGAATGATTCCTGGTAAGTCACCACCTCATGGTGACATACCAACTTTTATAATGGGTTAGTTTTAGATGTGAGAGCTAGCCAAGAAAAGGCTAATGATAATGGGCCAGACAGAATTTAAATGAATACAATTTTCGTGTGGTTATTTCAGGTACAAGCAACCAGCGGCTGAGCGGGCCAGCGGCTGGGGGCTGGGAGCCGGGTGCCGGGAACACAGCCCCCACCTTATATACAACAATGCAACTTTGTATGTTTGCTTTTAACATAGGTGCTGGGGATCCAAGCTCATGTCCTCATGCTCCTGCAGCAAGTCCTTTCCCGCCAAGCTAGCTCCACAGCCCCTATACATACATTCTTAACTCCCGGGATGCTGTTTTCTTCCTCAAAATCATGGAAACAAATGCATGATGTCGAAGCAGACCTTTGTTTAAATGAAACAATTCACAAAGGGTGATGGGTTCCAACACTGAGAGCAGGTGGGACTTCAGACTCTGCTCAGGGAGTGATTGTCCTCTTGAGAAACTTACTCTGCTTGAGCTGGCTCACCTATTACAAAAAGATGGCCATGGTAGTGTGTATATTCACAGAAGTTCAGCATTCGGAACAGTGGGACACTATGACTGAGACTGGCCAGCATCTTTGTTGGGACCCACCACCTACAGTTACATAAACATAAAGTTTCTACCAAGGAAGGTGTACGTGTTTTGAAATATTTCATTTACTGGGAACTACTGAGGGATTTTAAGAAATCACTTAAGGGTGCAATTTCACTTTTCAAGTGAACAGGGGTGCAATTTCACTTTTCAAGTGAACAGGGGTGCAATTTCACTTTTCAAGTGAACAGGCTACAAATGCAATGTTTAAAGCAGTTCAAGTGTAACTTGTGTTTTTAAGAAATATCCCATTGGTATTGTTTTATGTAGTGTTATGTATTTCTTTATTTGCATGTTGATCCAACAGATTTATTCACCATCACATATCTGCAAATACAATAGTGTCAATCTGTATGGCCTAAATGCAGCTACATGATGCAGACCGTACATTGCTTTCCTTATCAGATTGGTGCAGATGGAGTATGACCTCATTGTTGTTACAGTTCCACAGATAATACACAAAGGAGTGAGGAGGAGGCACTTGTGTGGAAGATGTGACATTCTGCACTCCTTTTTTTTTTATAGGCTTTAAAAGGAGAAACTATTAAACAGATATTCCTGGGGCATGTTTTTTAATGCTGCAAGACTCTTAAATATTTTATTACATTTTACATTATATGTAAGTACTTCCAGCTCACTTTTTATTTGGGGGACATCTATTCTAAGCTGTTTTATGGGCTGATTCTGGATGACGGAGTAATCCTGATGTTAAAATGTCCTATCTTATCAAATAACAGCTGGGTAAGCTGGCAGACAAATTTTTATCAGTTTAGAAAAAAAAAAAAAAAAAAAAAACCTAGGCAGTCAACATCTGATCAAGAGATAACCCTGAAACACACTTGCAGAATCCCATCCACACTGATCAGAACTCACCAGGCAGGTCATACATTAAAAACACAGCAATGGCGTCTAGCCTCCCTGTTCTGGCTGTTCAGAGGCTGGGGGTCCAGGGCAGTATAACTGGAGGAAAACTTGACTCGGTTCCCCACTGGCATCCCCAGTGGCAGCTCTCTCCCCAGTGTGACCTTGGACAGTGTTTGCACAGCTTGCAGGGTGAGGGAGCTGGAAAGCTCGCCAGCAGCAGCCTGAGAGTCGCTCAAGGGGAAGGTATGTCTCAACAGGGAGGAGAGCCCATGAGTGCCTTAGTCATCACTGTCATGACTCTGTCACCTTGAGGGTACACGGAGAACAGTTGCATGACAGGGGAATGCTTCTGAGTGAAGGGACAATACATGTCAGGTTGTATTTCCCAACAGCCACTAAAATAGCAAGTTACACAATTATTTGTCAATTTAGACAGGAGATATTTTATTGTTATGCTGTTAAATAAAAAGGCCTTTATTCAAAGATCTGCATGTGTTTCCATTGGGCACATTGAAGCTGCATTTTCCAAAGTATTGATACCCTGAAAACTTAATCATGCAAAACTGCACTGCAAAAATATATGCTGTGTATCATAAAACATATGTGTTCGGTATATTATAGCTGTGGCATATACACATAGCCAAACCTTTTATGTTATCATGACAGTTTAGCTCTGAATCACAATTATGTCAGTATCTTTAATGGTTATTAAACTTGTGCTTGATTTGCTCAGACAAAACATCAAACAAGAAAACATAATTTTAACAAATTCTTACATTTCAGTGAAATTGAGCTTGAGCTAAGCAGTCCAGAAACAAAAGTATTTTTCCATCTGTGTTGCTCTAAAAATCCTTCTGTTGAGGCTTCTTACCTAGATCAAGCTCCATCCCCCCTGAAACTATAGATTTCTGGATTCCTCTCTTCAACAGTACACTAAGCTCGTCGTGGGCATATTTGCCTCTGTGTCTCCTAAATGTCTTGATCTGGCTATTTTCCTCCACTGCCATGACCATCACAACCCCACACAGCTTCCACTTGCACCCACCCCTCTCTGTTCTCCTCTCACAGAGATGATCTCATCACCACATTGCTCAAAGCTCTTCAGAAGTTTGGAATAAATACCAAGAATGCAGCCACATCTGACTTTCCTCAAACTGTGAATTTCTTCCGTCTTCACCAGTCCCACCGGCCTTGTGTAGTGACTTTACAATGCACATGCATGTGTATTTAAGGTGCACATATGATATGATGATATACATACACATACATATACACACAGTGATTACACCAGTCCGGTAAAATTTAACCCTCTTCTTCCCACTCAGCTTCTTTTCAGATATTCCCTTTCCCGAGAGGGTATTTTCTGCCTGGCCATGGTCAGACTAACCCCTACTCATCTGTCATGTCTGCTCAAAGGGCACCTCTCCTGGAAATACTGCCCCCAACCACCATTAACCAAATCTGCTTCTCTTGTTAGAAGTATATACTCATAATATATTGCATTTCCCCCCTTGTACCTCTTAGCACAGTTCGCAATTCTGTATTTATTTGTGTGACATTTGAAATAATATAAGCAAGATCTTTAAGAAGGTGGCGGGGGGGGGTGTCAGTTTTCAATACAGGGGATATGCTGCCCTCTTCTGGCCTCCAAGGATACCTGCACTCATTGTGCATATACACTCATACAACCATACACACGAATAAAAATAAATCTTTAAGAGAAAAAAACACAGCTCAAGCATACAAGATATTTCACTTCCAGTAGGAAAGGGTGTCTCAAAAACAAGATGTCTATGTGCACACACACTCACATGAACAAGAATATACACATATGTATGAACATGCACACAATACCGAGCATCCAGAAAAGTGAATAAAACATCATGTTTAGCCAGCTGCAGGAGGTGACCAGTACTTATTGGATAGAGGTATGTGTACAGTGTCTAAATACTGAACAAAAGCTGTAACGCCCACGTTGCTCTCTAGGCAGCTCGAGTACTTAGCATGCAGTTACCAAATTAAAAGTGCTGAATAAACATTTGTTATATAAACCCAGGTGCTGTTCTCTGGAAATATCCATCAGAGCATCGACTGGTTGGAGTCCTGGGCTACTCTCAATCTTGGTCAGAGAGGTGTCTTTTTACACAGACAGCAGTCAGTGCAGATGCCCGACTGGTCAATGTGCTGACATCAAGAGACCAAGTGCTCTGGATGGGACATACGAACCCCACCACCAAGGCTCAGGACCATTACAGAAGAAGAGGGATAAGGAATGTAAGAGCTGGAGGATGTGGCAATGTGCTGTCTGCCAAACAGAGCTATGGGGATCGTGAACTCACAGCAGCTGTGTTTACTTCTCAGTTTTCCACCACTCCTCTATGACAATACTGAACAGGCCAACCCACGCTTATCAAGACACAACAGCTAAATAGTTTCCAACACAGAGGAGGCATCAAGAGGATGCCCTGAAAATATTCCACCTGGATCTATTATCTGTTATCACTCTGTTTAAATATGCTTCAGTCCCCCAGAAATGAATCACTCTTATCTTGCTCTTAATTCTTTTGGGGGGAAGGGAAGATTCGAGACAGGATCTCTCTGTGTAGCAGCTCTGATTGTCCTAGAACTCATTTTGTAGACCAGGCTGGCCTCAAACTCACAGAGATTCACCTGCCTCCCAAGTGCTGGGATTAAAGGCGTGCGCCACCACCTCCAGGCCCTTGCTCTTAACTCTTAATAAAAGGGTTTGACTGACTGTTGCAGAGGGAAAAGCACTGAAACAGGTGTTTCATTTTACCGGGGTAGTTGTTGGATTCAGCGAATGTTTTCACTGTGCTCTTGGGGGCAAAAACGGACCTACAGCATGGAAACCTGAGCTTGGTCATTTCACAAGCTTACTGATAGAAATCACGTGGCTTAGCGTCTGGC
>JAQHUG010000032.1:3448830-3470994 GCA_028555095.1 Dicrostonyx torquatus | reverse complement strand
AGCCTGTAAAGATCAAAGGAAAATCAGGCATCTCTCTTGCTGTCCAACTTATCGTTGAGACAGAGTTTCTCACTGAACCTGGAGTTTACCAATAAACTTGACTGGCTGGCCAGCCAGTCTCAGGGATCCTCTTGTCTGTCCCCTAGCACTGGCGGGATCATCATGCTAGGCTTCTTCACACAGATTCTGAGAGACTGACTCAGCAAATACGAGCACGTTTGCAACTAAAATGTCTCCCATCCCCCATTCTTTCATACTTTGCAGCCCTAAGTGGGTTAGGTTGTAAGAAACAGAAATCAGCGATAAAAGCAAACAATATCTGTCAAACTCTTTTTCTATGTCCTAATGCTGGGTACTTAGTCACTCATTAGGCTCCTAAGGTAACTCCAGAGAGTAAGCAAAATTATCATTTAGAGCGAGGAAACAGGCCACACAGTTAACAGCGAACCTGGCCTCTAACCCACGCAGTCTGACTCTAGAGCTTACCCTGAATCTACACCACCCTCCAAAGTGCCACCAGGCGGTTTCCATCGCCCCACAAAGACACTGGGGCGGTGGTGATGGAAGATTATCTGCAGATTGAAGATTACTGAATTTTACAAGTTTCCCAGTGAACAGGCATGGACCTTATCAATAGCTTCTCATCATTACAGCTCTACAACTCTCTCACATGACTCTTGGAATCCTACGCTGCACTCCCTTCACGTTCTGTCCCGGTCCTCAAATGTAGCCTAGGTTGTTCTATGGCTCTCCTTGATCTGTGGGTATGTTTGTTTGCCTCTCCAGGGGTACTCTAGACCCCTTGAGGAGCAGGAATTAGATCTTGGCCGCCTATGTAAACCAGGTCATATTGCAGGTGCCCCACTAAACCTGTGGAAGAAATGAATAAACTAATGAATATGAATATGGACGATATGTTCCAGCCAAACTGGCCCATATCGAGTCTCCACCTGCTTGGTCTGTCAGTCCTCACTTTCCAGAACGGTCCTCTCTCTGCTGCTGCTGCTGCACACACTACACACTCTAACCCATCCTTCACAGGATTCAGCTCAACTCCACCTGTTACGTGAAATTCAGCCCAGTGGCCTCAGCAATCTGGTGTCAGTTCAATGGCATGGGGACTAGCGTCTCTGTCGCTGTCTTCGATTCAAAACCAGAACCGAGCACAATGAGCTGTGATCCTCTGGGATAAGTCCATAAATTTCTAAGGTTTAGTGGTTTCCAGCTATAAACACAGGCAAACAATAACTTTCTGAGAGAACGGGGGCGGGGGGAGTAAACGAAAACCACCTGAACACCAGGCATGCGAGGGAACTGAGGGCTCCTCCCCGCACCCACACTCCTTTACCAATCAGCTGGCACTTAAGTGGCAGCATCTCCCTTCAGTCAGACTTCAACGATAGAGAGATCTTTGGGGACAGGAACTGTATCTCACCCGCATCCTTTGGAACATCTCCTCAGGCCTTACACAGAAACGTAGCAAACGTTAAGAACAAAGCGACTGTGAGGTGGGCTACAACAATCACATGCAAGTGCCGGCAGGGCTAGAATCACACATCTTCATGTAGCTTTGCTGTGGAATTATCACACGGCGCCTCTGTGATCTCGCTCGCGCCCAAGACTCAACCAGTAAGTGCAATCAAAGACAAAGGTTCGCCCCCCAGAAGCGTGACTCTCTCCATGCCACCTTTTCAATCAGCCTTAGGTTAGGTTGGGGGCTTGATGCTTTTCACTGGTGCAGAAAATTAAAAGCTAGCACTAAAGCAAACCTAGGAAAATCAAAACCCCAAATCTGTGGTGGTTATCAGTAAAATAAAAGCTCTTTGCTTTTTCCGTAAGTTTCAACAGCCAGGCTTCCCCTCTCTGAACCTGCCAGAGTCCTCTTTTTCCCCCATTTGTCACGGCCTCCATTGATTGCACATTATCTTTGCAGGAATCAATTCCCATGCTTAGGGCTTTCTGTTTCTTTCGGTCGCTGCCCTACTTGCAAGTACTGACAAGCTAGGGGAGCTGCAATCTGTTGGTAGTAACCTGCAGCCTAACAAGCTATCTTCGTGAATGCATTCAGCCACGTCCCCTTTCCCTGCAGAAACTATTTCTGTAGCTCTCGCTCCGTGGGATGTACAGCTACATTTTATTTGAAGCAGCAATTACTAATGGAATCGTGCCAAGTCCCCATGCTTTCGGTATTTTCCTGCTTCTATCTCCTTTAGGTTTTGCTTTTTCTCATGAGGAGAAGCATGGGGTGAGAACTGGAGTCTTAGACCAAATTCGCCACAGCAGAGAAAGGTGGGATAGCAGATGGCAAAGCCAAGATGGCCACACGTCAGCCAGTCATCATCAGGAAAAGCGTCGCCTTCCTCGGCTTCACCCTCCTGACACAAAATCGACAGTAGCTCCCGACCCTGCACCAGTGGGTTACTCTAGAGATTTTTAAATCGTCCTATCTCAAAAAAGCATCACATAATTCTAAAACACGTGTGAATCTACACATATAAATGCATGTGTAATATATTTTAACAAGAGCAATATCATAGCCTATGGGTAGATACAAAGCAATTTTAGTCTTGTAAAGTGCCAATTAAATACTTCACTGGATGCTGTCCCACTGAAATCTGTGCATGGTGTATCCAAGGAACTGTGCTTTGCTTGCTTATTAATAAGGAGAATCTAGTTTGGGAGTAGAGGTGTGAGTCTGGATTACCAGTCTCAGAGCAGTGCCATTCTATAACCTGGGTTCACACTGTTACAAAAAAAACCTTGTACTCGCAGTCAGACAGACCCAAATTCTCCCTCTGGAACTGGTCAGAGCTAACACACTGCAGGCCAGGTCCTCACTTCTGGGGCTTCGGGTTTCTGCATGCTGGTCTTCACACGACCTTAACCATGAGTTTAGACATATCAAATAACCCAGAATAGCTTCATGATTTCATATTTAAAATAGTAGCATCATTACATTTGAAGATTCCTTAGTCGCTCCTTGTGTACAGCTTCTTGGGCAAAAATATGAATATACTCTCATTCACCAGATAAAAAATCATCTACATAAGAGATTTTATATGTGTGTATAATGCATATTATATATATAAATGTGCATATATAATACATATTTTATATATATATTTCCTACATTGTGCTTCTTAAATGTGGCAACGTTCAACACTAATAAAACAGTTGAACATATTCTATTTTTGCTGTTTACTTAGTTTCCTGATCCATATTACAGCATGACTCCAGCACACTCGCCATTTACTGCAATTCCTAAAGCTGTTTAAAACGTCAATCTGAAAATTCTTATTTCAACTCTACTTTGTAACCAGATTTCTTTTATTTTTCATAGTTAGCAAATACTGCATACAGCCTAAATTAGCATTAGAAAAATTGTTACTCAATGGTCTTCAAAGGTAAAATGGACTCATCTGAACTCCACCCATTTTCAGTTTCAACACAGCAAGTCTCCTGTTGTACCCAGAGCAGATACAAATGCATCGAAAGGTATTGGTTATTACTGCATATAATTTATGCAATCATCAGCCAAAGATGCTAAGCCGACAAAAAGAAAACTGTCCAAGCAAGCAAACTGGAGGACCTGTGAGCCACGCCCTCTCAGTATAAAAAGGCTTGTCCCTGTCCTTGGTAGCAGGCACTCCCTGGGCTGCACTACATCACCATGTCTGTTCGGTACAGCTCCAGCAAGCAGTACTCTTCCTCCCGCAGTGGAGGAGGAGGTGGAGGATCATCCCTCAGAATTTCCAGCAGCAAAAGCTCCCATGGTGGAGGGTATAGCTCAGGGGGGTTCAGCGGTGGCTCCTTTAGCCGTGGGAGCTCTGGGGGAGGTTGCTTTGGGGGCTCATCAGGTGGCTATGGAGGTCTGGGAGGAGGCAGCTTCGGTGGGGGCTATGGAGGAGGCAGCTTCGGTGGGGGCTATGGAGGAGGCAGCTTCGGGGGTGGCAGCTTTGGTGGAGGAAGCTACGGCGGAGGCAGCTTCGGTGGAGGCGGCTATGGAGGAGGCTTTGGTGGTGGATATGGAGGAGATGGTGGCGGCCTTCTCTCTGGAAATGAAAAAGTAACCATGCAGAACCTGAACGACCGTCTGGCTTCCTATATGGACAAGGTCCGGGCTCTGGAAGAGTCAAACTACGAGCTGGAAGGTAAAATCAAAGAATGGTATGAAAAGCACGGCAACTCGAGCCAGCGAGAGCCCAGGGACTACAGCAAATACTACCAAACCATTGAAGACCTGAAGAACCAGGTAAGGGGCATTTTCAATTCCAGCTTCAAATCATTTCTACCCATGTAATGTGGACAGATGAAACTAAGTTAAGCATAGCACGGCTGATCACTGTGTTTACACGTGTTTTTTTCCATGTCTAGTGTAACCAAGTCTCATCAAAGATATTTATGAAGGCAGGGCATGTCTATCTTCATCCAGCATGTGTGTTGCCTGTCTTCCAGGATGACAGATGACTGAGAACCTTTTAAGTTTTAACAAACATAATGAGTTCACAGTAAAATATATATATATATATGCTATGCAAATGTAGGAACTAAAAGAATTTTAAATGGGGATAGATAGATAGATAGATAGATAGATAGATCTCAATAATTGAGACTGATAACAAGTAAGCCATATCCAGCACCAACATTTGCAGGAGATCCAACTTTCCAATAGCTAAATCATATACTCCTTGTCTCTAGAGAGTCTGTTAACTACATCTGTAAATTCAGGGTAGATGCACTTAGAAGTAGTTACAACAAATTAAACAAATACAGGTGTGAGTCGCTCAAAAGTTGGCGGCAACACAAGAAAACCACAGAATGTACAAGAAAGAGTCCTCATTGTAGGAATATACCCATATAGTCCCAGGCAGCGTTCAGAAAGGAATCATTGTTATAAAAGTACTGAAATTGCAGGAGAAAAAAAAATATTATATGGGCAAGTTTGTACTCTTCTATGCTGAACTGAACCTCCCTTCACAATTCTGGAAGAGAACTATATAAAAATGCAAACCACCTATGCTAACCTAAAAGTCACCAACCCGTCTCCTGCCTCTCCCTCCAGATCCTCACCCTGACCACTGACAACGCCAATGTCCTGCTGCAGATCGACAATGCCAGGCTGGCAGCTGACGACTTCAGGCTGAAGTAAGCTGAGTGGATGTGGTACAAAGAAAGCAGGTGTTTCCAACAATGACTTTGGATGCCCATAACAGTGTTTATATTTTCCTGAACTCATCCAGAGCAAAAGAGTTCTGAGCTAGTGTTGACGTTTTGACTGTAATATCTTTTGGGTAACCTTTAAAGGAAGATGTGTCTTAAAGTAACAGCTAACTCTTTGTATCAAACTATTACTCTCCCTACATGAATTAGTGCATCACAAATGGTGCCAGGATAGGAAGTCAAATCTGTACTTATAGTCAGTCTTCGTCCAGGTATTCTTTCATTGGTCTGTATATCCAGGGTTTGTATCCTGCTTGTTTCAGATATGAGAATGAAGTAGCCCTGCGCCAGAGCGTGGAAGCCGACATCAATGGCCTCCGCAGGGTCCTGGATGAGCTGACCCTTAGCAAGTCTGACCTAGAGATGCAGATTGAGAGTGTGACTGAAGAGCTGGCCTACCTGAAGAAGAACCATGAAGAGGTGACACAAAATTACATTGCCCCTCTTAAAAGGGGATGGGGTTCATCTTGGTCATGGTGCATTCATTAAATCTAACTATTCCTCAAATAGGAAATGAGAGACCTTCAAAACGTGACCACTGGTGACGTGAACGTGGAAATGAATGCGGCTCCAGGAGTTGACTTGACTCAAATGCTGGACAACATGAGAAGCCAATACGAACAGCTTGCAGAAAAGAATCGCAAGGATGTAGAAGCCTGGTTCAATGAGAAGGTAAGTAATTGCCCTTCTCAGCAAAGCTCCTGGAGATTTTGTGATCATGCCCGGATGTTCTCATCTTTTCCCGTTTTTAATCTTTTAGAGCAAGGAACTCACCACAGAAATTGACAGCAACATTGAACAAATGTCCAGCCATAAGAGTGAAATTACTGAATTGAGGCGCACTGTTCAGGGTCTCGAGATCGAGCTGCAGTCCCAACTGGCCCTGGTATGTTAAATCTTGTAAAAATGGCTTTCCTTTTATCCTGCAATGTTTCATTTCGTGCTAAAAATAAGTGCGGAGGGGCAAGAAAGTGGAACGGAAATCACAGCTTTGCGGGGTCGGGGAGAACTGTTAGTAGCGTGCTCAAACTGCAGGGCTGCCATTGAGCACAAGTCCTAGCCACTTCCCTTCTGTGACGACGTCTTACTGAAGAATTTCCATGTTTCACGGCACTTACTAAAACCTTCTTCTCAGAAACAATCGCTGGAAGCCTCCCTGGCAGAAACAGAAGGTCGCTACTGCGTGCAGCTCTCCCAGATCCAAGGCCAGATCTCCGCCCTGGAGGAACAGCTGCAGCAGATTCGGGCTGAGACCGAGTGCCAGAACGCCGAGTACCAACAACTCCTGGACATTAAGACCAGACTGGAGAACGAGATCCAAACCTACCGCAGCCTGCTCGAAGGAGAGGGAAGGTATAATGGAAACCTGCAAAGTCCCCCGATTGCTTTCGTTCAGGATTCCCCATAGGCAAGCCTGCCCAAACCCAAGGAAACGCCAGCGGGTGGGGCAAAGGAGGCGGGAAGGGGGCAGGGTGTCTTCAGGAATTAGGGCTGTGTGTATAAACATCTATGGATGGACAAATGTTTGACTGGATGATATTTTCTCAAAACATGAGTCTGGGGCGCAACCTAACGCTTCCATGTTTGAAGCGACCGCATCTGACCCTCACACTCCCTTTAGTTCCGGAGGCGGATCCTACGGCGGCGGGCGCGGCGGCGGCAGCCACGGCGGAAGTTACGGCGGCGGAAGCTCTGGTGGCGGCGGAAGCTACGGCGGCGGAAGTTCCAGCGGCGGCGGCAGCCACGGAGGCAGTTCCGGTGGCGGCTACGGCGGCGGAAGTTCCAGCGGCGGTGGTCACGGCGGCAGTTCCGGCGGTGGCTACGGCGGCGGAAGTTCCAGCGGCGGCCAGAGCGGAAGCGGAGGGTTCAAATCTTCTTCCGGGTCAGGTGGCGACCAATCGTCTAAAGGACCAAGGTCAGCAGAAACTAGCTGGGGTAATCTGAATTAGTTTTAATTTTCTCCAGTGGTTTGTTGCTCTTTAAATTCAAGAGCTTATTTTAAAACAATGAAAATCAATTTTGAAAAAAAGGCCTTCTACAGCGTGGATTTTTTTTTTAGAACAACTCGGAAAAGATGTGAATTATCTTTTGTAATCTAAGCTTGTTAGTTTGTTAGGATCTCTACAAATCGTTTCCCCTAAATTCTAATTTTTTTTCTATTCACAGATACTAACAAAACCAGAGTGATCAAGACGATTATTGAGGAGGTGACACCTGATGGTAGAGTCCTTTCGTCTATGATTGAATCAGAAACCAAGAAACACTTCTATTAAGCTGCATAAAGAAGAATTTCTTCGCACAGGCCACTGCACAGATGTGTGGGAAAATGTCCAAGAAAACACTTCTGTCTTAACGGTCTATAGAAATAGGTTTGCTCCTTGAAAATAAGGGTTTAAAAGGTGTTTTGTGGTTTCTGTGTTTCTTCTTTTCATTTATCAGAAAGTGCCCTTTTATGGAGAAAAAAAAAAGACAACTTTCTCATTTACTAATGAATTTCTCATTTACTAATGAATTTCAATAAACTTTCTTACTGATGCAAATGATCTAAATTTGTCAGAATTTTTATTTAATTGTGTGGGTGTGCTCAGACCAATATGAGTAATGTGGGTGAAAAAGTTCATCTTTTCCCCAAAGGTACACTTTCTAAAGATACACAATGAGGGGAGAACTCCCAGCTCTCTGACTTTAAATTGTTTCAATCTTGAAAATTTTGAAATCAACCAAGATTCCCAAAATAAAAGGAAGTTTCACAATTTCTTTATTATTTCATTTTTTCTATTTTCTTCCAATTATATGGGCTCTCAATTTTCATATGCTATTTAAGATATATCTTCCAACAAAAATCATCCAGTCCAACAGAAATCATATCAAAATGGTTATACAGCCAATGAAGTTACTTCGTGTGTGCCAGGTGATGCCAGTGTGTCCAAACAGACTCTTAAGTCTCCTACTCTCCCCAATTTTTTCGTAAAATGATACAAAAGACCTTGTCCTTGCAGTGTACACTGAATTGTATCTCTCAACTTGTTAGACCACAACCATGCTGGCTAGTTTTGTGTCAGCTTGACACAAGCTAGAGTCATCTGAGAGGGGGGAAATCTCAACCGAGAAAATGCCACCCTACGGTTTAGATTATAGGCAGACCTGTATGCATTAAATTAAGACTGATGGAGAAGGGCCCAATCCAATGTTGGTAGAGGCACCCTGGGCTGGTGGTCCTGGGTTCCATAAGAAAACAAGTTGAGCGAGAGGTGAGGAGCAAGTCAGTAAGCAGCACTCCTCCATGGCCTCTGCATCAGCTCTTGCCTCCTGGTTCCTGCCCTGATTTCCTTCAATGATGAACAGAGGAAGCCTAAGCCAAATAAACCTCCTCCTCAAGTTGCTTTTGGCCATGGTGTTTCATCATTGCAGTAGTAACCCTAAGATACCAATTGTAAGAATAGGTGCAAGAAGGACCTTTGCAGCATCCAATAGCCAGTCAGACCCAAACTGCAGCGGGCAACAAAGTACGCCATGCAAAGAGAGAGAGCTTTTGCATATAGTTTTATTCTTGTAAATTACAGGGAGCCAACTTGGAGGGTTCACCTCGAACAGGTCAGGTGCACTCCTTTCTCAGTTACAGGGCCCTAAGTCTCTCACCTTTCCCTGGTCCTGACACCCTCCCCGTCAATCGCCAGCACCTAAAGAAAAAAATATTTCCTAAACTTAACCTTGTCCTCTGCTCTACCAGCACCTCGCCAGGTCCAATAGATACCGGACAGTTCCACAGAGCCTGGGCAATAGTGAAGCAACCAGCTATCCCAGGACGAGGCAGCACCCCAGCTGTCTCAGACTGCCCCCTCCCTGTCCCAAATCAGTAGAAAGCAGTCTTGAGAACTTGATGCCCTCATCCCCTTAACCTGCCTTGCCTAACTCTTCACCTTTTTAACCAAAAAAAAAAAAAAGACCTGAGGAATATTTTTATCCAGGCACACCTTGGCCCTGCCCCTTGGGCACAGTCACCCCTTGGCATAGGCAAGCAGTTCCACTGTATTCAGTGCAAAGGTCCCTTTAAGAGACAATCCCCGCCCACTCCTGATCTCTCTCTTTCCCACCTTAGCAAGCCCTCTCAGACCTCTCCTCTCCTTTTCTCTCTCTCTCCCCTCCCTCTCTCACTGTCTCTCTGTCCCTCTCTCATTTTCTCGTCCCTCCCTTTTAATAAAACTTCATACTCAAGCTCTCTGCATGTGGCCTACTTTGTCACCCGCCACACTTTGGACCTGACCTGCTATGGGGCACTACAGTGGTCCCTCTCACACCGAATCTTATACCAACTGACATTACTTGATACTCTACTTGGAAGTGCTAAAAGGGAAAGTCACAGTGTGGTTCTGGATTGTCCATGTCCATTGAGTAGCAACTTCAGCATCTTTCCTGACTTGAATGCCAGTGTTTTTCAAGATCTGAGTCCTGATCCTTTGCCATTTCAGTGGGACTCTACTAAATAAACCCTCCCCTGGTATGTAACAAACTTTAGAATGTGCCCTAGTGGGAAGTGCCCTTCCTCAGGCATTGAGAACCAGGCTTTCTTTTCACACCAAGAGTCTCTATAAGGGACACTTTCTCAGTCTACATCCTTGGAGATTCCTTTGTCAATCTATGTACTTTGAGACGCCTTTGGGTTACTAAATTGCATCCCAGTGTAAGTCTAAACTAGATTATAATACCAATGAGAAGAGGACTGGGTCTGTGTTACATATCACTGTAAACCCCACCCTAGCACGGTTTTCAACACCAATTGTTAAAGCCCAATAAGTATTCATTGAGCAACAAAATTAGTGAGTCATATCCAAATAAGTAAATGTAGTACCTCCCAAAATGAACCAGAAATCCTGGGAACTAAGGATCAAAAAATAGTCACTGCCACTGTATGACAATACAAACAAGACCAGCTCTTTTGTACGATTATTATATGATTGTTTTAAACACTTCGTAAACAAAATGGAAATGATTTAGTTGAGCCAAAAAGGCAAAAAGTACCCAGCGCCTTCCATGTGTTAGAAGCTTGGTTAGTTCTCCGCCTTCGGTCCTTCCCGTTCCTCTAGCAACAACAGCGCAGTCCTAGCAGATAACTGGAGAAGCTTGAGGAACTGAATCAGACCCAGGGAGGATGTGACCAAATGTGAATGTGGAGAAAAACCATCAAATACCAAACAACCAAAGCCCTGGACCCTCAGTCTCCTTGTTTCTCTGGCATTGGAAAGGTAAAGGGTGAAGTGAACAGCCCCATTAAGGAGGTAATGAACTCTGTGTTAGTGCAGAGAACCCTCCCAGCTTAAAGAAGATGGAGGACAGAAACAGCAGAAACAACTGTCAGATAAAGGACAAGGCTACTGAGCCATATCAAGGGTTTGTTGTACATTTGAGTATCAATTGTAAAATCTTTTCACAACCAATCCCAGGAGCTTGCTGAATAAAAAGGAGGACATGACTACTCCTAGGTGTGGATGAGAAGGTTTTTATTGTAGGAATGAGGAAAAACACAGCCAGAGGCATCTGGAAGAGTCCAGACTGGGCACGGCCAGCAGAATAGACAGGAACATGAGAAAAGAGAGAAAGGGGAAGAGTGAGAGAAGAATAGAAGAGAGAGAAGCAAGAGAGGGGACCGGGGGAGGGGAGAGAACCAGGAGAAGCACACAAAGAGACCAAAAGCCAAAAATGAATAAGAAAGTGTATGACCAAACTGGCTGAGTTACATAGAAAAGAGAAGCTGGAGAGAGGGAAGCAAAGCTCACAGGCTGGAGAGGTTTAGGCTGGGGGCAGGGATGAGAAGTGATGGGTGAGCCAGGACTCTGTAATAGGTACTTGCAGTTCTGGGAGTGTCCACTTGGCTATAGTAATAGGCACCTCAGCTAGTCATTTGTCCTGAATTTCTTCCAGACTTAACCTACCCAGAAGAGAGCTTAGAGTACCCAATAATTTAATTCAGTGGCTAAGATGCATCTATGCATTCAGAGCAAGTGCAGTTGTGCAAAATATGCCACATGCATGCTATATCTTGAAAGTAAAAAAAAAATTATTAAGACTTAGTCACTTCCTGTCATATATACCACGGGAGATGTGACCATTAGGGACCAAAGATCATAGACAAGGTAGCAAGGCACTCAAAATGGCATGTTGGAGAAGATCTTTAGAAAATCTGACTCTCTTGGGCCAATCCTGGGGATGGCAGGAAACAGCTAATTAGAAAGAAAGTGGAATCTAGACCAGCCAGGGATGTGTTTAAAATGCACAGCACCTAGCTCCACGCTAGGGCTGCTCTAAGAAAACTCCCTCGGAGTCATGATTGTTTATTCTTAGTTCAATCAGATCTGGAGAGCCCGTTTCATTGTGTAAGGGAATCTATTCATAACCCCTGACAAATACAGTAGAGACTGCGATGAGGGACCATTCTATTTCCTACTACAAGAATAATTCTTGGTTTCTCTCTTCCACTTACCCCTACCCTTACCACAGCTAGTCACTGCCAGGTGCTGCTTAAACTGTCTTCAAAATTATCACAATGCCATCTAGCTCAGCCCTGACTCGGGTACCTTAACATCTCCCCCAAATTACTGCGGCTATCTTTCTAATGGCTTCTCACACTGATTCTTATTCCATCACCAGTCACCCTCCACACATCAGCCAGAACAGCAACAAAACAATAACACAAACAAACAAGCTCCCTGCTTACATTTCTCGATGGTTACCTTTCACGCTCAGAATCAAATTTCAAGTCCCCCCCCTCCCAGCCCAAGACACCCTTTTATCAGCCGCCTCCTGGCACACCACCGTCCATACGTTCTCCAGTTCCTGGAAGGCACCACACTCTTCCTTCCAGCAATGGTTTGGTTATGGCTTGAGTGTGTTTCCCCAAAGGTACACGTGTTGGAAAGTTGATCACTGGTACGGCAGTGCTCAGAAGTACAGGGACTCCTCCTGGGAGTTGATTAGATCAGCCTTGTGGACACCACCCTTGGAAGGAACCGACAGAGTGCTCAGCACTCTGAAAGTGCTGTTGTAGAAGAGTGATCCGGAGAGACCGCTCAGCGGTGAAGAGCACTGGCTGCTCTTCCAGAGGACCTGAGTTCAGTTCCCAGCACCCACATGGCAGCTCTCGGCTGTCTGTAACTTCAGTGTCAGGGGATGTGACACCTTCACACCAATGCACATAAAATAAAGTTAAATAAATTATTTTTTTAAAAAGGGTGATCCTGATCTCTCCCTTTTATGACACTCCCTCCATGACACCATCTTCATAAGGTCCTTACAAAAACAGAGGACAATGCTCTGGTCTTGAATCTCCAGAATTGTTAGCTAAAATTAATCCTCTCATTAGAAAGTATCCAGTTTTTGGTAACTTATCCTACTAATATAAAATAACAACTAACTAATAACTAATAATAAAATAACTAATAATTAACATCTCCTAGGGTTAAATATAAATATTTTATTTATAATTATATTCTTTTCTCCTCTAAGAATGGCTCTTCATATTCCTACCTAGAAAATTTTTCATCTTTCTGGTATTTAATGTCATTTTTTTAAGAGTACCCCATTCAAAACTAAGTCTTCTTCAGTAGTTGTAGACTGTTTCTTTCCCTAACTTTTAACACAATTTCTATTTTATGATTATTTACTTAGAACCAACTCCCCATCATCCTCCCCCACAAAAAAAAAAGTTCATAAGAATTGAGAATGTATGTTTTTCTTTTTGTAGTCCCCGCTTCTAGCATAGGGCCTGGTATATAATAGGTGTTTGCTAAATATTTCTTATTTTAAGGCTTATTTAGTTTTGTGTTGTGTGTACCGGTGTTTTACCTCACTCCACTCATGTAGTACCCGTGTTGGCCAGAAGAGGGCGTTTCATACACTGGAACTGGAGTTCCAGACTCCAGTATGAACTGCAAGGTGGGTGCTGAAAATCAAATCCAGGACTACTGTAAGAAAAACACTGTGACCAAAGGCAACTTGAAGGAAGAAAGAGTTTATTTCACCTTATACCTCCCAACCACGGTCCATCAGCGAAAGAAGCTAAGGCAGGGACTCAAGCAGGACAGGAACCTGAAAGGGGTGCTGAAGCCCAGACCAGACCGTGGAAGAGTGCAGCTTGCCGGCTTGCTCTCAAGCTCAGACTCAGCTTATACCTCCCAGGACCACCTGTCCAAGGGCGGCACCACCCACAGTGGACTGGGCCCTCCCACTTCAATCGTAAATAAAGAAAATGCCCCCACAGGCTTGCCTAGAGGCTTATCTGATGGAGGTATTTTCTCAGGTTAGGATGCCTCTTCTCGGAGGCACTAGTTTTGGTCAAGTAGAAGAAAACAATAACAAAAAAAAAAAAAAAACCTAGACTACACAAAAGGATCTCTCCCTTCCTAACTTTGATTTCCAGCGTCCTTGAGATGATGTGCAAGAAACTCCTTTGGAATCTATACAGCGCGCCACCAACACAAAGTAATTTGATTTTATGAAGGCCAAGGCTCTGCCCTACACGCCCAAGCAGCGACAGCCATTTGAAGACCAGCACTGCCCCCTGGTGGAAATAGTGGGCAGGGGCAAGTAGGGCCACCAGTGTGGAAATCTAACAATTGATTTATTCAAATATACACTTCTTAAGAGGCTTTTATTTGTGTGTGTGCCATTTGTATTATTAATTGAGAAATAATGTTTACACATATTTATTTTATATAGAATAATGTCTTAGAATTGGTATATTTGTAAAATGACTAAAATAAACTGACATATTACATACTTTTAATATGATGAGGACACCTAAAATCTACTTGTATAAAATGCATTGTCGTTTTCTCCGGTACTTTGACATAAAATGTTCTCTTAGAAATATTTTATTCACATATGAAAATGCAGCCATATTACACCAATTAGTTGTCTGCTTGTTGCTTAATTTTAATTATAATTATTTCTAAGAAGTAATTAGCAGTAACTAATAGTAATAACAAGGAAGCCACTTATGGAATAATCAAGCACTGGAGATTCTTTAAATTCTTAATATATGCTAATGTGCTACACTGGCGCTTCAATTTTCAACAACTCAATCAAGAGAACAAGGAAAGTGCACTCTGACTTCACAGTGCACAAACAAATTGGCATGCATCAAGAGTAACTATTCATAAGTGAAACAGTGTCCTCAAGTCATTTTTCTTCAAGGGTGTGGCCCCCTGCTAGGTCATCCACGATCCACAACCATGTGATATGAGCACTGGTAATTGGACCCTCTGATTGGGAAGAGGATGTGTGGGTGCAGCTCCAGGAGGAGTTGAGGAGGGACATGAGTGTGACCAAAATGGCATTGCATTCATCTATCAAATTCTCAAAGAATAAGTAAGATCTCAGCGTGAGAATCTCAGGTCACCTTGAACAAACAAGTTTTCACTTGGCACGTGCCTGATAATCCTGACTAAAATGCTTGGCATTCTGGGTCTTATGTGCCTAACCTGCTGACAAGGAACTGAATTAAGAGCTATCTAGGGCTCTTCATAACTTTAAAAATCTCCTGCAGCTTTGCCCAGGTCATGCATCTAAAGACCATGCCGATGTTGGCCGCAGCACCAGCTCACCACAGCACCAGGCTTATCTTGGCGACATCTCTGACTAGCCTAGAGGTGACACAGTTCCGTACCACCTTCTTCACCTGAACCTGAAGCCAGTCATTCCAAAGTCCCCACAGTCCCTCTGTTCAACCCCTTCTGAGCCACCGCCTCAGGGAAGGCTGTTTGCTTATATCTCCTGCAGTTTCAGCTTCACTTCTGCAGCCCTTACACACGCACACGCGCACACGCGCACACACACGCACACAGCATCACCATCGGTGATAACGGCTGTCATTTATTGCAGTGTTACCCTTGCTGAGCACTGTGTTCAGCACACCCTCGGGTGCCTAAACAAACTGAGGAGGTGGGAATTTTTAAACCACATTTTGACAATTTATTTGAACTTTTTCTGCAAGTCTCTCTGGGGAAAAAAAAGGAAAGATTTAAAGGAGAATCTATGTCTTTTTTGTTTTGTTTTTCAAGACAGGGTTTCTCTGTAGTTTTGGAGCCTGTCATAGAACTCATTATGTAGACCAGGCTGACCTCAGAGATCCACCTGTCTCTGCCTCCTTAGTGCTGGGATTTAAAAAGGCGTGCACCACCACCACCCGACCTGAGCCCCTCATTCTCATCCTCTCACCTCCAGGCATCACAAACATTTCCTGTCCAGGAGTCTCTGGTCTAGTATTTGATGACTTAGAGTAGGAAGGAGGCCACTTGTTTGTCCCGGCTGCCCGGCTAGCTTAACTCCAAAATAACCCCACAGAAACTGTATTAATTAAATTACTGCTCGACCCATTAGTTCTAGTTTCTTATTTGCTCTTATATTAATTTGACTCATTTTTATTAACCTGTGTATCGCCATGTGGCAGCGGCTTACTGGGTAAAATTTCCAGCGTCTGTCTCCAGAGGATCCATGGTGTCTCTCTACTCTGCTTTCTTCCTCCCAGAATTCAGTTCCATCTTCTCCGCCTACCTAAGTTCTGCCCTATCAGGCCAAGGTAGTTTCTTTATTCATTAACTAATATAAGCAACACACAGAGGGGACTCCCGCATCACCTCCTCTTTTCTGTTTAAATAAAAAGAAAGGTTTTAACTTTAACATAATAAAATTACATATATATAATTGCTATAACATATCAAGCAAGAATTACAGTTATAATATTTTATTTACCTTATGTTTTATTATAACTAGTAAAATTACATATATAATTGATATAACATATCAAGCAAGAATTACAGTTATAATATTTTATTTACTTTATGTTTTATTTTAACTAAGGAAAACTATAACTATCTATCTGTTTTTTAACTCCATCTAAGCTAGCTGGGCAGCCAGGACAAACAAGCGGCCTTCCTCCTACAACTTAGAGCCCTAATATCCTCCTGACTTTTTTGATCCAATGATATTGGTTCCACTTCCCAAGGCTGGTCTCTGGATTTGGGTGACATCTGTGCTTCTGCCTGCTTTAAAATTCTAGACATTGGTCTCCACTCTCCAATTGCTAGAGTTTGAATGTGGTTTATGTAAGTCTCCTAAAAGCTTATGTGCTGGAGACTTGGTCACTGGTGTGGTGGTTTTGAGGGATTTGGACCTCTGGGTGGTGAGACTCAATGAAAGACAAGTTCACTGTTCATTAGGAACCCTGCCTCATGGAGGATTAATGTAGTTTTGCTCGTGGGACCCAGCCAGCTCTTGAGAAAGAGCTTTTAATTAATTAATTAATTTAAACCAATCTTTTCACACTTTACATACCTAGTCCAGTTCCCACTCCTTCCCCTCCTCCCACTCCCCCCACCTTCCCCCACTCCACACCCCATTCACTCCTCAGAGAGGGTAAGGCTTCCCATGGAGAGTCAACAAAATCTAGCACATCACTTTGAGGCAGTACCAAGGCCCTTCTCCCTATATTTAGTCTGAGCAAGTTATCCCTCCAAAAATGGGCTTCATCAAGCCAATTCAAGCACTAAGGAAGAACCCTGGTCCCACTGCCAGTGGCCCCACAGACTGCCCAGTCCACACAACTGTCACTCACATTCAAAGGGCCTTGTTTGGTCCTATGCAGGCTCAGTGAGCTCCCACTAGCTCAGGTCAGCTATTTCTGTGAGCATCTGCACAATCGTCTTGACCCCTTTGCCCATCTTATTGCTCCTCCCTCTCTTAGACTGGTCTCCTGAAGCTCGGCCCAGTGCTTAGCTGTGGATCTCTGTATCTGCTTCCATCAGTTGCTGGATGAAGGTTCTATGATGACAATTAAGGTAATCATCAGTCTGACTACAGGGCAAGGCCAGTTCAGGCACCCTCTCCTCTATTGCTTAGAGTCTTAGCTGGGGTCATCCTTGTGGATTCCTGGGAATTCCCCTGGTGCCAGGTTTCTCACTTAGCCCCATAATGGCTCCCTCAATCAAAATATCTCTTTCCTTGCTCTCCCTTTCTTCCTTCCCTCATCTCAACCATCCTGTTCCCTCATGTTCTCCTCCTCCTTCTCCTTCTCCCCTCTCACCCTTCTGCCCTCCCCCGCCATGCTCCCAATTCTTTTAGGAGATCTTGTCTATTTCCCCTTCCCAGAAGGATCCATATATGTGGCTCTTAGCGTTCTCCTTGTTACCTAGCTTCTCTGGAGTCATGGACTATAGACTGGTTATCCTTTGCGTCACATCTAATATCCACTTATGAATGAGTACATACCATGATTGTCTTTCTTGGTCTTGGTTACTTACCTCACTCAAAATTTTTTTGTTCCATCCACTTGCATGCAAATTTCAAAATCTCATCATTTCTTAACCACGGGGTAGTACTCCATTGTGTAAATGTACCACATTTTCTTTACCAGTTTTTCAGTTGAGGGGCATCTAGGCTGTATCCAGGTTCCAGCTATTACGAATAATGCTGCTATGAACACTGAGCAAATGTCCTTGTGGTAGAAGTGTGTATCCTTTGGGTATATGCCCGAGAGCGGTATTGCTGGGTCTTAAAGTAGATGGATTCCCAATTTTCTGAGAAGCCGCCATACTGATTTCTAAGGTGACTGTACATGTTTGCCCTCCCACCAGCAATGGAGGAGCGTTCCCCAGAAAGGACCGTTTCTAAAGCCAGGCCACCTGCAAGTACGCATCCTTCTTCACACGGCTGTGTCCCTTCCCATGCCTCAACCACGTTGTCATGGGTCAAAGGGACCCTCACCAGAAACTGAAAAGATGGTGTTGCCCTGTCCTGGACTCTCAGCTTCCAAAACAGTCAGTGAAATCGACCTCTTTTCTTTATAAAAATGTATACAGTCAGCTTCAGGCGTCTCGTCAAAGCAACAGATTAACAAGGCAGCTTTAAGTAGCCATCTCTCGCTCTATCCACACCACGGTCACTCTCACCTCCTCCGTGACATCAAGACAGCCAGTGACTCAAATGCTTTCCTCGTCCTACCTGTCCCTCTGACACCATTTCTTCTTTCTATGTGATTATGTCATCAGTCACCCAGTCTTCTCTAGGGCACCGGGACTTTCCTGGGCACTGTCCTTCTTGCTCCCATCCTTAGATGCCCCCAGACCTACATCGTTCTGTCTACTCCAGCACGGAATTACTTCCAAATACACAATAGAATGTCGACCGAAATAAGAACCCCATTTACACCTTGCTGCCTAGGCATTTGCCCAGAGCAGTGAGCTTATTCTAAACATTGATTTTTTTTTCCTATCAGCAGCCATCTTTACCTGGGATATCCCAGCCACCTCTCAAATTCAGCTAGTCCAAGATTAGTCTTGATGTTCCCACAACAATCCTCTCTCAGTTAACAATATGATTCCCAGCATCTGAACTCAATTATCAGAGTCAGGCCCAGCCACTGTGTACTTGGTTTTGCAGTATTTTGGCCAGCTGAGGTGGGAGGATCACTCATTAAAGGCCAAGCTGAGCTACATAGCAAATTCCAAACCTGGCCCATAGTAAGATCCTGTCAGGAAAAAAAAAAATCCCAGTTCTTCCTTTACTCTCAAAGGTCAATCAATCGCCACTTCCTCTCAACTCCTCCCTACTCCACACGCCACCATCGCTACCACCTTCATCTTCCTCACCAGGACCGTCCTTCAACCCTTCAGTCTGCCTCATCAACTCATTTCAACTTGGTTCTTTTTAATTAGAATATAATGGCATCATTTCCCTCCATTCCCTTTCTTCCCTCCAACTCTTCCCATGCCCCCCACCCCTCACTCCCACTCCCTCTCAAGTTCCTGGCCTCCTCTTCTGTAATTGTTCATGTTACAGACATATGCACACATTCATAAAACACAACCCGCCGTGTCCGCTCCGTGTGGCTTGCATGTACATGATTTCAGGGCTGACCACTTGGTACTGGGTCACCAATTAGAGGGTTCCTCCCTGTGGGTAGAACACTTCCTCCACTCTCAGAATCAACTTGATATTTCCCTCCGCCCTTTACTTAAGATCCATCCCAAACTCGTGTGTCCAGCACACAAAGCTGAACACGACCCAGCCCCTGTCTGGAACTTACACTCCCCTAAAGACTATAAAAATATCTTCTCATTTCTACTTTTATTTAACTCCACATCTTCCATTCCTGGGTCTAACATAGCACACTAGACACGATAGCCATGAACAGACATACACTGTGTCACTGGCCAAGACAATACATAGGTGTCACAGCTATGAAAAGAAGGGGAAATTACCAAGGATGTACTTATGTAAATGACACGTTTTTTTGGTTCTCATGGAATAAAATACCTGTTTCAGTATCTAATAATCCTTCATGCACCTGTGTGGCAAGCCAGGCAGACAGGGCCCTATCTCAGCCTTCAACATGCTATTGGCCCCTGTGGTAGATAATGACAGTCTGCTCATGGGGTCTCTAGATGAAAGAAAAGAGTTACTCATGCAAAATTAAAAGTCAAAATAATGAACTTAATATAGAACCAAGCCATTCTTTATGTACGATAACATATATCCTGAAGCAACACTGGGGGACGTTAGGCATTAATTATTTTTTAAATCGCCCAATTATACATCATTTCATGCTAATCTAAATGATGCCATTTCTCTCCCAGCAGACACCACTCAACTCGAGACATCCCCCATATCTGTGTATAAAAGCTCCAAGAACCCACAGGCAGGTGATGCTTTGTTCTCCTTTGAAGTCACGGCTGCCCACAGACAAGGGGAACGTTTGCCCTGGCACCATGTCTCTCCGGTTTTCTGGCGGATCCAGGCACGTTGGCCTACAGTCAGGATCCCTCAGGCCATCCAGCGGAGGCGCAGGATTCGCAGGCGGCAGTGCGGGTGGCAGTTCGGCTGCTGGTAGTGGATTTTCTTGGGCCTTAGGAGGGACACTGAGCAGTGGCCCCAGTGGGAGCCATGCCGCTGGTGCCCTGGGAAATGCTGCTGGTGTGGGCTTCACTGGGAACGAAGGAGGTCTCCTCTCTGGGAACGAGAAGGTCACCATGCAGAATCTTAACAACCGCTTGGCCTCTTACCTGGATAACGTGAAGGCTCTGGAGGAGGCAAACACTGAGCTAGAGAGACGGATCAAGAACTGGCATGAGAAATACGGACCCGGTTCTTGCCGTGGACTCGATAACGACTACAGCCAGTATCATCTGACCATCGAGGACCTTAAAAGCAAGGTAAAATCACAGACTTGGAACTAATCAAATGTTTAAAACTTAATAACTTCCAGTAAAACTATATAGAATCACAAAGGAAAATGAGTAATGACTGTTCTTTACTTTGTACTGAATTTTAATTAAATAATCCTCATTACTCAAAATTAGGAACCTTGATTCATGAATTTCAATGTAGCTAAAATGTTAATTCCACTGTTTATTTTGAATACATTTATAGATAATAAATTATATTATTTTAAAAATAAGACAACTATATGAGAACAAATTTAAAGCATAGCTACTTTTTAAAAATTAAATTCTAAATGTTTTGATAATAGTATAAGTTAAAAATTAATGCAAAGGCTTAATTATTTTTTTAATAATAAATAACAAGAGCAAAGTTATTTCAGTTAATGCCCATTCAATTTCTTCTAGATTATCTCTTCCACGGCTGCTAATGCTAATATAATTCTGCAGATTGATAATGCCAGACTGGCTGCTGATGACTTCCGACTAAAGTAAGTGACAGATGGCAGCCATGGCTCCAAAACGAAGTTCCTGTCTGTTTATGTTGTTGAACAATTTCATTTTCATCTCAAGTAGAATAAATTATAACCCAACAGAAGAAAGGAATCAAAGGATTTCTGTTACAAAACGACAGTCAACTTGAGTCGAAATGTAACATATTCATTACATCCATGAAATAAACCTTCCGCGTATCTCCAGGCCGGAAGGAAGGCCAAGCACAAAGTAATGTTCCGTGGCCATTGTTCATTCCAGAAAATTGTCAGCTTAGATAACGGCGCTTTCACGTAAGCGTGCGAGGCACTGGAATCTGTGTGGCTGGTGAGCTGCTCACCCTGCACAGAACCAGAGGGAAGGGTCCTGCTCTGCGACTGTTTTGTTTTATGACAGGGTCTCACTGTGTAGCCCACACTGGTCTAGAACTCACAATCCTCCTGTCTCAGCCTCCTGAGTTCTTGGATTTACAGACATGGGCTATCACACAAGGCTTTCTCTGTGGCTTTTTATTTAGAGTCCTGATTTGGTTTCGGATTTCAGGTTAAGGTTGGCACCTTCAGCTTCTTGAAGAGCTAACTTCCACTGTATTTAAATTCACCCCCACCCAGGTACGAAAATGAACTCACCCTTCACCAAAATGTAGAGGCAGACATCAACGGATTGCGGCGCGTCCTTGACGAGCTGACCCTCTGCAGGACGGACCAAGAGCTGCAGTATGAGTCCCTGAGTGAGGAGATGACCTATCTCAAGAAGAACCACGAAGAGGTAGGAGAAGCTTCACTGAGTCCCATGGAAACTCTCGAGAGGGAAGGAAGTCGTTGCGATCCCAGCACTAACCCGTGCTCAGGGAACTCACACGTGAAATCTACTTGCCTCCGGGGAGAAGGTTAGAGGAAGGGAAGTTAGAAAGAGAGGAGAGGCATACAGCATAGCACTGAAGGAGTAAGGCCACTAGGGAGCGCTGGCAGGAGAGTGACCCCCAAACAAGAAAACCAGAGAAGGAAGAAAAGAGACACAAACACAAGAGAAGGGCCTGGAGCACAGTGGGATCCATACCCCCCCACCACCTTAAAGTCACAGCAGCTTTGACTTCCCCAAAGGTGGGGTAAAAAGTCGCTCCCATTGTGGCACCCTGGGCATTTCCTACACTCTCCCTGGTGGGTGTAGGCTAACTGCAAGCGGTTTGATTTTGAAACTCCACAGCAACAAGGATTTTCCTTTATATGGAATCTTGCATAGA
>JAQHUG010000032.1:3434917-3447410 GCA_028555095.1 Dicrostonyx torquatus | reverse complement strand
CGGGCATCCATAGGGCAGCCAATAACTGACTGTAGCTCCAGCCTCGAGGCATCTGATACCCTTATTCTGTCTTCTGCAGATGTGGCATCCATGGGGTGCACATATGTGCAGGCAAAACGCTCATACACATAAAAAAAAAGAATTTTAAGAAAGGTACACAGCAACTCTGACATGGGCACTCTTGGTCCTCTCACCCTACACAGAAAAGCTCTCATCCCACAGAGCCTGGTACTCAGCCTCTTAGGCATACAGAGGGTGGGAACATCATCCGGAAGACTTCAATGGTTACCATGGAAACAACCCAGTTCAAAACCCTGCTTTCTTTGGTCAGGACTGTGATTGGGCCATATCCAAAAGGCTTGACTCTGAGAACTGTGGAGAGCATGTAGGCCATGGGTTCCCCATCTTCACAAGAGGTTTTGTAATCCCTGAGGACAATTGGGTGTCACATAAACAAAAAGAAATGGCTACTATGCAACTGAAAACAGCAAACCTGTCACAGAGGAAAACAAGGCTCAGTACACTAGAAAAAGTTTTTGATTTAGCAACCTTAAAAGCACAGATGCAGTGTTCTGTCACTAAGTAGTATTGAGACAGAAGACCTGTCTTTACCACTAGCTGAGCCCCAGCTTACCCAGAACATCCTTCTTCCCCTTCTCTCTAGACCTTCTTTGTGCAGACTCTGAAACTATCAGAAAGAACCCTGCACAATCTTGTCCCACATCAAGGGGTGAATTCTCCCTGTGTTTCTGAAAGACAGAGTAGGAATAAATTCTCGAATTCCCTCATCAGAATTAGAAGAATTTCCACATATCAGCAATGACATCAGGACTCAGAGTCTAGGGTCAGACCACCCATTAGAATCATTTTCTCATAGAAACAACAAAATCACAAAGCAATTAGAGTCAAGGCTCATATCACCCATTCTAGAAGTATTGCTTTGGGGACAGGAAATAGCTCGCCACCACCCCAAAATCCATTTAACTGAAGCATAAGCAAATTATAGAGTCATGCTGCTAACTTAGCTTCCACACTTGAGATTCTTTGGTCAAAACAAATTGCAAGGTCAGTTTCCCACAGGCGAAACGCCAAGACAATTATAGGTTGGAAGTTATCTATATAAACATCCATATGTTTGCTTCCTGTGTTAGGCAAACTTCCAAGTTCATCTGGTTCTCTCTCATCAGCACCCAGCCTTCCCAGTGGAGGCAGTTAAGAGAGCTCCTGCCCTCCCTGACTTCCCAGGGTATTAGCCATCTTATAAAGGAATACCTAAGGCAGGGAAGTGAGGCTTTAAGGCTTTGGACGGTGGGTACGCCTCTCCCTGATGTCTTGTTCTTTGTCACCTCTTCTTCATCACCATCCTGGCAACCTTCCACTTGAATGCTCCTGGAGAGAGCTCAGCAGCCAGTGTCCGTCTGTGTCCTAAGGGTCTTAGCCCATTAGATCCATGCTATGATGAATATCTTACTACCTAACTCCTTCTTTGTTATCCTAGGAGTGGATCAGTACATCATACATTTGGCAAAACACAAAATCATCCTTAAAATTATAATGCTACTAGTGCAATAAAGAAGTAAGATGTTGAGCTAGGAGATAGCTCAGTTGGTAAAGCGCCTGCCAGGCAAACACAAGGCTGTGAGTTTGATCTTCAGAATTCATGCAAAAAAGCCAAGCATGGAGACATGAGTTTGTAATCCCAGTGCTGGGATGTAGAGACAAGAGGATTCTTGGAGCTCACTGACCAGCCCTTCTAACTGCATCAGTGAGCCATAGGCTGCCTTTAAAAATTACTAAATAAATAAGTATATATCACTTGAAGAATGGCACCCAGGAGTGTCCTCTGGCCACCACACACACACACACACACACACACACACACACACACACACACATATGGAAAGATAAAAAGAAAGCATTTCAAAATAAAATGCATTTATTATGTAAACACTGAGCCAAACTGCCTGCAAAAATGCCAGGCAGAGCCTTGCGTCTCCTTATCACAGAGACCTTATTTCCTGTGATGTAAGAGCTGCAGTCTTACAGGAGAGGAAGGAAAATGAGAGAACAGCAGAGGTGATGGACATTCTAATGACTGATACCAGAAGTAATCACTACCCAGGCGTATATTTGCATATGATAAGCTAAAGAGGGGAAATTATCGTAATTAAGGCAGGGATCATGTGGCAGGACAAATTACAGTCTGTGGAAAGCGAGAGGAAGTAGGATTCTCATAGGAGTGGTATGGACACCATGAGCTGCGTGTTGTGAGCGCTGACCTGCAGAGCCCACCCTGTGAAAGGATTCATTCAGTCTTAACTTCTTTCAAAGGAGAACTTTGGTGAATGGCAAAAAATCCAGAATGGATCAGAAAAGGAAACAAGAGCCCAGCAGGCCTGGGAATAGGACAAGAACAGGGCATTAAAGAGTAAGACTTCGATATAACAGACAACCCTAAAACAACAATTTTAAAATATGAATCATCCCTTGTGTGTTTCTTACTGTTCTGTTCCCCCCTAAAGTGCTTTTATATACATGTTGGTCTTAACAGAAATTGTTACCAAAATATTAACTGTCAAATATCATACAGGGATCTGATAAGATGGCTCAGTGGGTAAGGGTACCTGCTACCAAGTCTCAGAGTTAGTTCCCAGGGACACATATGGCAGAAGGAAAGAACCAAATCCTGCAGGTTATCCTCTCATGGCCACACGTTTGTTGTGACATATGCCTTCCCACCTACACACACACACACACACACACACACACACACACACAAAGTAAATGTTAAAATAAAATCTTGGCCGGGCAATATTTATCCCATGTCAGGTCATCCAGTGCCTGCTCACCACCTGGTTAATGCCAAGCTCCACTGTCTTGCTGTGACAGGCTCCTATTTTCCTGGGGAGTGGTCCCACAGATGCTAAGAACCCCAGGGCTAGGTTCTCTGGTGGTTTCATCCCTTGCTATGATCTTTGATACCTTAGAAACACTCGCTGGAGTGCTCCCTGGCGGAGACCGAGGGCAACTACTGCTCTCAGCTGGCTCATATCCAGGCTCAGATCAGCGCCCTGGAGGAGCAGCTGCACCAGGTCAGGACCGAGACCGAGGGCCAGAAGCTGGAACACGAGCAGCTGATGGACATCAAGGCCCACCTGGAGAAGGAGATCGAGACCTATTGCCGCCTCATCGACGGAGACGAAAAGTAAGACCATTGGGAAGTTCCCCACAACAGCCAGGCTCTACCCCGTAGCCTTCCACACTTTTAGCCTGCTGTTTTTCTCTCCCACTGTACAAGTGCGTGTCTTCGCTTGCTTCTAGATTCATTTCCTCTATATTTGTACGTAAGAGAACCCCCTTATCCTCATCAGATGACTCCCATCATTCCTGCACAATTCCTCACTATTGCCCATGCCGAGCATTTGGATTTCAAGATTCTCTTGACCCCTGACCCTTCCCAAAGCCCCTGAACGTGCCCTTCAGGACACATATGTATATATGTAGACATATGTAGACATATTCTATATGTATGTGTGGCTACTACGACAGTGCGTGTTTTATATGTATCTTTTTAAGTTAATGCATATTTCTTTCTTAACTTTTTAATTCTTGGACTTAAAAAAAGTCAGAGGGGAGGGACGGGGAAGATGGCTTAGTGGGTAAAGTGCTTGTTTCATGAGAACCCCACTTTGGGCCCCAGCATTTGTGTCAATGCTGAGTATAGTGGTTTGAGCCTGTCACTCCAGACCTGGGGTCAGAATGTGATTGCTGGCGGCTCACTGGATGGATCCACTGCAGACTGGATGCTGGGTGCTCACCGGCCAGCCAATCTAGCTGATATGTGAGCTGTAGGTTCAGTGAGAGACCCTGTCTCAAGAAATATGGTGTGGAGGGGCTAGAGAGATGTCTGAGAGATTGAGAGCACTTGTTGCTCTTACAGAAGACAGGTTCCCTTCTCAGCACCCGCAGGGTTCACAGCTGGCTGTAACGCCAGTTCCTGGGAAACTGAAGCCCTCTCCAAGCCTCTAAGGGCACTGAGTGCGTGTGGTGCATAAGCATGCATTCAGGTTAAACACTCATACCCATAAAATAAAAATAGATAAAGCTCTCTTTAAAACTGAGGCTAAGCCGGGCGGTGGTGGCGCACGCCTTTAATCCCAGCACTCAGGAGGCAGAGGCAGGTGGATCTTTGTGAGTTCGAGACCAGCCTGGTCTACAAGAGCTAGTTCCAGGGCAGGCTCCAAAGCTACAGAGAAACCCTGTCTCGAAAAAAACAAACAAACAAACAAACAAAACTGAGGCTGAGAGCAGTAAAGGAAGATTCCTGATGCCAACCTACACACACACACACACACACTCACAAAAACATTCACACCTACACATACACACTCATACACATACACGTATTCACACACACATATTCACACACATACACACACATACACATATTCACACTCACATACTCCACACATCACATACATACACACATATTCATACATACACACACACACCATCACCACCACCAAAAAGAAAAATATCAAATGGAAATAAGATTTTTTTTAAAGAAAAATCCTCTTTAAATAACTTGTAATCACTTCCCACTCCTGCACACAAAATCATAACATTTTCTTCAATAGTAAAAACTGAGATCTGCTGAGACAGTATTTCAATGGAAAGTTTCCAAAGCGATCATAAACACCAATATTAAAATAAGAAACTTTTCTTTCTTCCAGTTCCGGCTCCGGCTCAAAGGGCTTTGAATCTGGAAGCTCGGGGAATTCATCCAAAGGTAACGAAAACCTCGTTTCATTTCTGTAGCGGAAACTCTGTTCCCATCAACAACACTCACACATGGTAGCCAAGTCTACAGTTAAGTGTAGTAAGTGGAGAGATGATCCCCCAGACTCCCCCCAAAAAATCTTACTATAAACGCGTAACACTCCCTCCCCAAGGCATGCTGCGATGCAGTGCGAAAAGCCCAACAGTGGGCGCTCCTCCCATTATCTTTTGGGAAGAACTCATGCATTCACCTGTGTTTTCTTCTCTAGAATTACCCAAAACCACACTGGTAAAGGCGGTGGTTGAAGAAATAGATCAGCGTGGGAAGGTCCTGTCCTCGAGGATCCACTCCATCGAGGAGAAGATGTCTAAGATGAGCAACGGCAAGGCTGAGCAGAGGGTTCCCTTCTAGCTCCCACGCTAGGGGGCAGAATAACGGGGCGGAGCCAGCGCAGCTAGGCTAGTCTAAATCTCAGGGAGAATGGAAACGCTTTCTACTATTACAGATAAAGTGACCTTAGACAAAATGCCTCTTTTCTTGGTGACTTTCGCATCATATTGGGTGTTTCTGTTCCAAATAAAGAAAATAATTGATGGGCACACACTTTTATTTGCTGGTGATTAATATTAAGTTGAAGATCTTTATGGAAAACGTTTTCACTGAATTTCACTTTAATTTTCAATAACTATCAATTTGATCACGCGGCATTTAAATATTAGATATTCGCTAAGCATAACTTAAATCCCACCACACCTGCATAAGTAAACTCTCTGGGAACGGAAATTCTCCTGCAACTGACACACTCCACCACGAGATGGCGCGTGTCTGATATTTTTGTCAACCTATCTCAAGACTACCCACAAAATAGGGTACCATTCCCAGTCTAAATGCAAAAATAATCTTTGAAAAGATTTACCTCAAAGAAGCATGTGTTGATGATTTTTCCAGAACAGATTATAGAAGGTTTTCCCCACTAAGGCCCAGACAGAAATAATTTAGGCATTGCAGACCATAGGTCTATTGCAACCATTCAGCTTTTTTAATCGCTGTTAAAGGAAAGAACCATAGATTGATGGGCACAGCTACTTTGAATAAAACTTTATTTAGAGGCACTGGAATTTTCAAATTGCAAATAACTTAATGTTTCATGAAAAGTTATTCTTTCCACGTTTTCAACTGTTTAAAGCGTATAAGCCAGAAACTAAAGAGACGGCTCAGCAATAAGAGCATTGGCTGCTCTTCCAGAGGACTGGGGTTCAATTCCCAGCAACCACACATGGCTCACAATTATCTATAACTCCAGTTCCAAGGATCTAACTTCCTCTTTGAGCTCCTCAGGCACCAGGCATCCATGCGGTACTCAAACATACATGCAGATGGAGCACCCATGCACATGAAATGTAAACACCATTCTTACCTCAGGACTGTACAAAAATACATCATGCCAACTTTCAATGCCTCCCCGCACCAAGACTTGTGCTGAGAATTAAAAGTGTGTCATCTCCAAGGTCACTCTGATGGTTCCGCCTTAGGAAAGCTGTTCCTTTATTTCTCAGCATCTTCCTGACGTCACTGAGAAGCTCCATCCCACCCAACAACCCAACAGCCCCAATGAAGGTCAGAGAAGTGGGGAAAATACTCAGACACTTACAAAATGTCTGCCCAAACGCATCACACGAAGCAAGCTCTGGAAGTCATGAGGAGCTGACTTCTACACACGCAGGGCCAGCTACACAACTTGAGAGATTCTGAAATAAAAGTGAAAATACAAAGTCCTCATGTCCAAAAGTCACGGTATTGAAGGGTCTGGAAAATGATGCTCTTTGTTTTCTTCCTCCATTATGCTTTTTACTGTTGTTTTGTCTGTTTTGTTTTTCGAGACAGGGTTTCCCTGTGTAGTCCTTGCTGTCCTGGAACTTGCTCTGTAGACCAGGCTGGCCTCAGACTCAAGTGCCTGTGTCTGCCTGTGCTGGGATTAAAGGCATACAGCCCTATACCCAGATCTTCAATTATGTTCTTGATTTACCCTAGATAGTTATGATTTTGTTCTGAGGGGTGTGTGTGTGTGTGTGTGTGTGTGTGTGTGTGTGTGTGTGTGTGTTTTGGCTTTTGTTTTATGGGCTTTTGCTATTTAATATCATTTTAATTAAAGAGAAAAATAAATTTCAGGTTATTTCATACATTTGCCACTTGTTTTTATGCCATGCAATCCAAGTTTTAAATCAAAACACCAAAATTATATAATCTCTGTTTTGTAGCTGCATACATATATGTATTTTGCTCTTACCAAACATTGGAAAAACAAAACAAACTCAATTATTTTTATTTCACTTTACTGCTGTTGTTTGGTTCTGTTTGGATTTCTGGTTTTATTTTTTTTAGTTTTGTTTTAGATACAGCCTTGGTTATCCTGGAATCCACTATGTAGTTCAGACTGACCTCAAACGCACAGCGATACCTGCTTTTGTTTCTCCAGTGTTGAGATTAAAGTCAAGTACCACCACACCCAGTTATAGACTTCAAAACAGTTTCTAAAGACTGGATTCTTCAGTCATTCATGCTGAAGCAAGTTGTGGTTTGCATGGAAAAGCTGGCTCCCTGGGATTGCCAGAGACCCAGCTTATCTCATCTTGGAGGCTGCAGACCAAACATTTCCCCACTTTAGGTACAGATGGACTCCCTTGCAGCACTGTTAACCAGGACGCGGTGAACGAGGGCATGGCTTATGCTCTATGCTACGGAGGCAGTATAAACCATTACAGACAAACGGCTTGCATACTCCCCTGCACACCTGCTTGCCCCACGGTTAATCAGAGCACAGGTTTGGAGACACAATTACTGAGAATTTCAGGTTAGCCGCAGAGAGCACTGGACCAAGTGCAGGACTCTTCTAATAGAGTCTTTGTATCTGGAGCCTGCGGAACAACTCCGGCCTTGTGGGAGAGCTCAGAGGCCAATGATCTTCGCAAACACTGCGCAGGATCCCTTGTATAAGAATGCCCAGGAAGGCTCAGGAGTACAGGAGACACTTTACAGTGAGAGCACCGCAGGCACAAAAAGACTCAAAGGAGAGCAAAACTCTAACTAGCGCTGCACCTTTAGCTGAAGAAATAACCCAGAATCCCCCAGGTGTCTATTCACAATGCACTGGATATAGAATTAACCCCGGGGTGAATTTCCTTTAAGTTCTGTTGAGTTCACAGAGTGGAAGGAAACAGACCATGCTCAGACTTCAGAGTCGTAGTCTGTTCTTCTTAGAAAATAACTATGCCATTCAGTTCTGAGGTTGTCTGTGCTCAGCAGAAGTTAGGGTACCTGGGCTCTGAAGTTCTTCTGATGGATACATGCTCTTCTCCAGTCTCTGAAGAGCCCCACTTCTCTCTACTGAATACCTCAAAGTCCTGATGAGTCAATAGCCATCTGAAGGAGAAGGAATTGAACCTCTTTGCTTGGACAGTTAGTCGGTTGATTGGTGTGTGTGTGTGTGTGTGTGTGTGTGTGTGTGTGTGTGTGTCACACACATTTTTGTTTTGTGATTTGTTACTGTTTTTGCTATTGCTAACACAAGATCACATTCTGTACCCCAGGCCTGCCTGCAACTCACTATATAACCTAGACTGACCTCAAACTCATAGCAATCCCCTTGCCTCAAAACAGGGAGAACAGGCATGAACCATTACATCTGGCTCTCAGGGCTTAGTTGTTACAAGGGAAGCCACAGCTGTCCATGATGTATGGGAGCCCTTTGCAGGAAGTGAATTACCACTGGCTCCCTGTGAGTAGCTTCCATGGGGCATTATATTCTCTTTAGTGTGCTCCCAAATCACATTCAGTGATCGTTCAAGATTGTGAGGCTGCAGAATACAGTGTCCCTCTGGACACTGGTTTTCCTCTAACCTCCACATTTCCTGTGGCTATGTCTTATTTCTAGTAACTCATTCCTAAGCTTTTCTAAATTTCTTTCTTCTATCCCTTTTAATGCATTTTAGGTGATTTTGAGGTGGCAGATGATATCTTATTCTGTTTGCAGGCACAAAATGTTTTGTTTTAGACAGGAATACTGTCCCTTTCCGCATTTTCTTATGCATAAGTATTAACATTTTGTGGGCTTGGCCCTTGCTTTGCTTCCTTTGCTCATTTACTCCGCTTTCTCTTGTTCTCTAAAGTGAGGAGCCATTCCCAATGGCTTTCCTAACTTCTCAGAGTTTCCTATTCTCTTGATTAAACACAGGCTTCAAAATTGCTGGCCTTGGGGCTGGAGAGACGGCTCAGTGGGTTTTTGTTGTTGTTATTGTTTGGGTTTGGGTTTGGATCTTTTGTGTTTCTGTGATAAGTTTTCTCTGTGTAGCCCTGGCTATCCTGGAACTTGCTCTGTAGACCAGGCTGGCCCTCACACTCAGGAATTCACCTGCCTCTGTCTCCCAAGCGTGGGGACTAAACCACCTTCCAGCATGACTCAGTGGTTAAAAACACATATTGTTCTTCTAGAAGACCTGAGTTCAGGCCTCACACCCCTATGGGGTGGTTTACCACCACCTGTAACTCCAACTCCAGGGGATCCAGAGCCCGCTTCCGGGTTCCAAGAGCACCTTCCCTCACGTGCACATAGGCACACACATATAAACATGATTAGAAAGAAATAAATCTTTACAAACCACAAATAAAAACCTGTATAAAAGCAGACACATAGAGCAGTGGAATACAACAAAGGACCCAGAAATACAGCTACACAGCCACAGCCACGGCCACTTAATGTTGCACCACAGATGGGAGGAGAGGCAGCCTTTTCAGTGCATTGTGCTGGGAAAGCTGGATATCCACAAATAGAGCAAACCTAGATCCCTATGTCTCACCCTGGGAATGAAATCAAGTCGAAATGAAGCAAAGATCTGAAGGTCAGACCTAAAACTTTGAAATGTCCTGGAGAGGCACCTTAGAATCTAAGCTTAGGGAAGAAGTTTCTGATAAAACTCCAGCGGTTCAGAAAACAATTGACAGATGAGAGTCCATTGAAGCCAAAGCTTCCTGCACAGAGGAAATAATAAGGGGAGGGAAAGCAGGCTACAGAACCAGAGAAAACCTTTGCCTGATATACATCTGACTGGGGATTAATATCTAGAATCTGCAAAGAACTCAAAAAGAATGTCAGAAGTCAAAGCAAATGCCAGCCATGGCGTTGCACATCTTTAATCCCAGCACTCTGGAGGCAGAGGCAGCAGATCTCTGTGAGTTCAAGCCCACCTGGTCCACATAGCAAGTTATAGGCAGTAAGAGCTGCATAATGAGACCCTATGTATATACATAGACATGTGAAATATTCCTTTACACTGTGTGAATATATGTCCCTGTGATTAGGTTATAAAGAAACAGACTGACCAATAGCTGGACAGGTAGAATTTAGGCAGGGCTGGCAGACAAAAAGTGAGTGAGAAGAAGAAGATTCTCAGGTATCATGAGGAGACTCAGACGAAGGAGACAAACTTTCTGTACTGAGAAAAGGTATTAAGCCATGTAGCAATGTAGATAAGAAATATGGGTTAATTTAAAAGGTAAGAGTTAGCTAGTAATAAGCCTGAGCTATTGGCCAAGCGCTTACAATTAATAATAAGCCTCAGTGAGGTTATTTGGGAACTGGCTGGCAGGACAGAAAAGACTACCTACACATACATATACTATGCACACATATGTGTGAATATATCTATATACACGTGTATATGTATGTATGTATGTATATAAATATACATGTAGGTATATCCCACACAGAGAGAAAGACTCAATCAATAAACAGGCACATGAATTGAATACATATTCCTCAAAAGAAGAAATATAAATAGCAAAGAAAAAGTATATGGGTGAAAGGTGTTTGACATCAAAACTACATTTAGGATTCCACTTCATGCCAGTCAGCATGGTTTTCACCAAGAAAACAAGCATCGACAATGTTGCTGTGAGTGTGGCAGGCAGGGGCCTTCATACTCTGCAGGTGGCAGCATGTGATCCGCATGGAAATTCTTCCAAACACTAAAAACAGAACTAGGACCTGACCCACCCAAGTCAGCATAGCACAGAGACATCAATCAGCACATTCACGTTTGGTGAGTTCTCAATAACCAAGACAAGGAATCAACCCATATTTCCATCAACAGCTGGATGGTGTATTATTTTTGGAGTGATAAAATGCCATGACCAAGACAACTTATAGAAGGGAGCCTTTATTCGGAGAGTACAGCGCCAGGAGGATTAGCGTCTGTGACTCTCGTGGTAGGAAGCATGGCACCGACAGGCAAGCATCGTGCTGGAACAGCAGCTGAGAGTTTGCAGTTCTGTACCCACAAACAGGAAGCAGAGAGAGGTAACTCAAAATGAGGGAGTCTTTAAAAGCCTCAAAGCCCAGCCCCGGTGACATATGTCCTTCAGCAAAATCACATCTCCTAATCCTCCCCAAACAACCACCAACCAGGGACCAAGTAATCGAATGCCCAAGATTTATAGTGAATGTCTCATTCCGACCACCACAGATGACTAAAGAAAGAAAAGTAAAATCTTGTCATTTGCAGAAACATGGGTGGACCGTGGATCATCATATTAAACAAACAAACCAAACCAAACCAGATTTGGAAAGACAAATAGTGATGAAATTGCCATATGTGTGTATGAAAACATCATAATAAAACTATGCTTTTACACATATTAAGTAGAAAGCATAATGAGTAGAGAATGGTTCAGTTCCACCTTGTTTGAGTCAGGATCTCTTTGTTGCTGAGCTACTATGAACACCAAGAGCTAGCTGGAGGGATTCTCCTGCCTCACTCCCCAAGTCCTAATACAGACGCTGGGATTCCAGACACTTGCTCTGCAAGTGTGCCTTTTACATAGGATTTGAACTTGGGTCTTCACATTTTGATGGCAAGGATTTTAATCCACTGAGCCATCTCCTCAGCTCCCTCACATGTTTAAGATAATTTTTTAAAATCTGCTTTTATTCCATGAATCTGTTTGTTACACAAAGTCCTTGAAATTTTACAAGCTAGTTGATCCTAAAAGGAGCCAAAGGGCAGCGGATTGGACCTGCCAAAACAAAGATCATATGTCAAAAGGAATGGTGGTGTATATCTTTAATCCCAGCACTCGGAAGGCAGAAGCAGATAAATCTGTATAAGTTTGAAGTCAACCTGGTCTTCAAAGTGGATTCCAGATCACCTGGGGCTATGCAGTGAGACTCCATCTAGATGGAGCTAGGGGAAAAAAAACTAGGGATTACAATTCTTTAGAAGTTTGGGGGCTTGAACATGGGGGAAGTGAAATTTCATACATGTATCTAATAAATTTTGATCATTTCTGCCCTCCATCATCCTCTGACATCCCACTGACACTCAAACCTTTCTCCTTTCCAGCAAGTGCCCTTCCACCTTTGATGTCTCGTGTGTGTGTGTGTGTGACCCACTGAGTTTAATCTAGGTTGCTTTCACAAGCCTGGGAAAAGGTTATTTCCGGAGCATAGCTGCACTACTGAATTATCACCACCCCACTTCAGAAGCCATCCCTTAGGGAGGGATGAGCTTCATCCATGACAAAATGCTGATTGGCCCACGCTTGTTCTACTCTTGTGGGAGTAACCAGAACCTCTGTGACTTTATGGGTACAATGGCCATGTCGTGTATGGAGGACAGTTTCCCAGCACTTCTCCCTGCCATCTGGCTTACACGGACTTTC
>JAQHUG010000032.1:3350644-3367097 GCA_028555095.1 Dicrostonyx torquatus | reverse complement strand
CTGACATCTTTCTCCAAAGTTCGACAACTTAAGAACTCCCCTCCCCACCCCCCACCAATCAAGACTTCCTGCTTTCCGCCTGCCATTATCTAGGGAATGTCTCTGGGCCCAGAATATTGACCTTATCTGAAAGCTGGGGGCCTGATTTATCTCTAGGGTGACCCTTGGCACAGTCCCTGCTAGAAGCCTTTCCCCTGCTACACATATACACATATACTAGGAGCTTTGCTATAGGACCCTGCTGCCACATGCGAAGCCTTATGACAGGAGCATGTCACTTAATGCAAATTAGGATTTGCCCAGGCTCCCCGATACTGTATATTCCCTATACTCTGGAAAAAGGCTGAGCTGACTCACTGAAGTCATCTCCCAGAGGGCTGTCTCCGTTGTGCTCACAGCCATCAGAACCCTGTTCCTCACTTCTGCTCCCTCCACCCTCGTGGACCAATGTGCCAAAGATCCCAAGGAAGAAGGAGACCCATAGAAGGAAGGGAAGAAGGAGAGAGGGGAAGGGAGAGGTACCGGCATTATAAAACATATGAAGAGAAAAACTATAACAAATTAAAAAGAACACCTCCACCATCCCATACTTCCTCCGTTAAGACCGAAAGTTCGGATATCCCAAAACACTAATGAAGCCATCAAACACCTCCGGTACAGATGACAGCTACAGAAACTGCCACAAACACAGCGGAGAAATTCGAGCCCTGTGAACGCTGTCTCTCCCGGTCTTTCACGTAAAGCTCTCTGCCCCAGGCTCTTTGGCTTCTCAGTTCCATCAGATTTCTTCTACTTTACCTTTGTTTATTTCTTAAAACCGCCTTAGCCCAGTTTATCAGGGTGGAAAGATTCCACTTCGTAACTTACAAAGGAAGAAAAACTCGCTCACTCGCCAGCCATTGCATTTGATTCTAGGACCCATGTAAAAGAGGAAGGCATGGGAGGCAGAGCAGACAGATTCCCTGAGGCTTTTTGGCCAACAAGTCTGGCCCATGTGCATGCACGTGTGTGTGTGTGTGTGTGTGTGTGTGTGTGTGTGTGTGTGTGCTGTGTGCTGTGTGCACGCGCATACACACATACAAATAATAAAGATAATTATCACCTAATTTAATAATGAACACACAATAAAGTCAGCTTAAGGAGAAGCTAATGAAGGAAGAAGATTAAAGCATACCCAAGATTTGAAAGACCATCAAGGGAGAACACACATCAAATATGAAACTCAGTCACTTGAGTATAACGCCAAGGAAGGCTCAAAAGCATGTAAACCTTTGCAAACAACACCTTTTCGAAATTGTGATAAAATCCACACATCAAGCTTACCGTTGTAATCACTTGACATACACAGTTCAACAGTGTGGCGCGCACGCACATTGTCGGTGCACGTGACCTACTGAAGCCTTTCCACCCTGCAAGGCTCACACGCTACCCACTCAACAGCTGCTGTGGGACTCCCTGCTCCCCGCCCAGCCCTGGCACCACCACTCCAGTCTGTCTGTGAGTTTGACTCCTCCAGGAACTTATGCAAGTGGAGTCAAACATCGGTGATCTTTTATGTTTTTAATTTGCACATGTTTGTTTTGTATTTGTGCGTGTGCCCGCCAGTGTGCACATACTGTGGTGAACGCTGAAGGTCAGGTGACAACTTGTAACAATCAAGTCTCTCCTTCCACGTGAGTTCAAATATCAAATTTTGATGGTCAGACTTGGCAGCAAGCACCTTTATCCACTGAGCCATCTCACCAGCCCCATTGCTTCTCTCTCTCTCTCTCTCTCTCCCCACCCTCCATCTTGTTGGTTTTTCTAGGCAGGGTTTCTCTGTGTAGTCCTGAAGACCAAGTTGACCTAGAACTCAAAGAGCTCCACCTTCCTCTGCCTCCCAAATGCTGGGATTAAAGGCGTGCGCCACCACCACACAGAACTGTTAGTCTTTTAAAGTGACACTTTTAAGCCAGAGGGACTAGTAGCCAAGATAAAAGGAAATAGCTATACCACAAAAGGACAGAACAACACAGAGCTAAAAGTGACTGGGGAAGGTCCCAGAATGAAGACCCTAAGATATGAGGACCCTGACCGTAGCGTGAGTAATCAGAAATCAAGGTCCCCAACCGGGCAGCGGTGGTGGCGCATGCCATTAATCCCAGCACATGGGAGGCAGAGGCGGGAGGATCTCTGTGAGTTCGAGGCCAGCTGGTCTACAAGAGCTAGTTCCCGGACAGAGACCAAAGCTACACAGAGAAACCCTGTCTCTAAGAACAAAGAGAGAGACAAGAGAGAAATCAAGGTCCCACTTTCTAAATATCCTTTAGACAGAAACAGAAACCTTCATTAAGACTGGAACAATTCCATATCTACCCAGGTGTAAATTACTTCTCTGTGTATTAACAGCGGTTTCAGATTCCTCTTTCCCAGTGGCCTTCAAAACAGAGGCCGGGACAGTAAGCCTCGGTTCCTCTCCATTTCTGAAGACTTAGATCTTGCTGTTACTGTAAAAGGAGAGCAGAGGGCTGGAGGTGTCTCTCCGTTGGTAGCGTGCTTGCCTGGAGCCCACAAAGTCCTGGGTTCAGCCCCCAGACTGAAATTTCGTGTGGCGGCAAATGCCTACAGTCGCAAACCTCCAGAGGTAGAGGCAGGAGGACCAGAAGCCCAGTGCGTCCTCGGCCAGCCTAGACTATACAAGACCTTTTCTCAAGGTGGGGCGAGAAGGACCGGAGTCCAATCGGAAAGGCACGCATGAGGCATTGGCAGCCTTGCCCGGGTCTCGTGCTAGAACAACTGAAACCTTGTTGGATCATTCTCAATCAGTATCTACCTGAATGGGCATGTCAACAATACTCACAGGAAGTATATGATTAACTTTGCCTATTAACTGTGAAAACAAATCAGTTCCTCTTAAATTAGCAAGAAAGAAATTACCAAATCAAAGGAGAAAGAGCTCCGTTAAATGCAAAATCAGTTCTAATGCTATCACTAATTTTGACTTTGATAACAATACAAACAAAAACACTACACGTTGAGAGATGTTCCCTGTCATCACACCGAGGGGTTTTAAATACATTTGATAATCAGGGAGACGCTCTGACGTTGGGAAATCATGCAGCAAATTGAATGGAATGGAACTGTATTTTCTGAAGAAATTACCAGTCGTCAAAACCTCTCAAAGATTAGAACAGTAATTCTGAAAAGAAAAGAAAAAAAAATGGCTCCACCTTATCTTTTCTAATGTCTGACCCAGCCTCATAAAAAGAGCCAGTAGAGTAGGTTTATGGAAAAGAAATTATCCAATTAGGGATTAACAAAACTGTAACAGGGATTAGGAAATGACAGAGACAAGGAACACCCTGCTGGTGTGTATATAAGAGCCAAGAAGCAGACGAGAACAGTTCACTCCACCTTCTCCAGTCTCCTGAGACAGCTCAGCACTGGCAGGAGCAGCATGGAGTGCTCAACTCAGAGATGGTCCTGCTCCTCCCAAGTCTCCTCCTCCGGGGCCACGGGCAGCAGGGCACACGCTGGCGGTGGAAGCATCTTCAGCAATGGGAGCAGCTGTGGGCTGGGGGCAAGTCCTTCCTGGGCCTTCCAGGGAAGCAGCAACGGCTGTGGCCTGAGTGGGGGACCCAAGGGCGGCTTCGGAAGTGGCGCTGGAGGGGGCTTTGGTAGCTGCGTGGTAACGGGTGGGTTTGGAGCAGCTTCTGGCTTTAGTGGGGGCTCTGGCTTTGGTGGGGGCTCTGGCTTTGGTGGGGGCTCTGGCTTTGGTGGGGGCTCTGGCTTTGGTGGGGCCTCTGGTTTTGGTGGGGCCTCTGGCTTTGGTGGGGGCTCTGGTTTTTGTGGGGGCTCTGGTTTTGGTGGGGCCTCTGGCTTTGGTGGGGGCTCTGGCTTTGGTGGGGGCTCTGGTTTTGGTGGTACAGGAGGTGGCCTTGGTGGCAGTGGCAGCGATGGGGGCCTTCTCTCTGGAACTGAAAAGCAAACCATGCAGAACCTCAATGACCGTCTGGCCAACTACTTAGACAAGGTGCGAGCCCTGGAGGAGGCCAACACTGACCTGGAGACTAAAATCAAGGCATGGTACAGCAAGCATGGGTCTGGAAAAGATCAATGTGGAAGAGACTACAGCAAATACTGGCCAGTCATGGAAGATCTGAAGAACCAGGTGGGACTCTATAGTTCCGGGCCATACACTATGATGAATTTCTTTTTCCATTTATTTGTGTGTGTGTGTGTGTGTGTGTGTGTGTGTGTGTGTGCGTGTGTGTGCACGTATGTGTACAGAGAGGGGGCATGCATGCCATGGCACAAGTGTGGAAGTCAGAGGACAACTTACAGGAGTTGGTTCTCTCCTTCTGCCACGTGAGTCCAGGGATCAAACTCAGCTCATCACACACGGAAGCAAGCGCCTGCCCCAGCTGAGCCAGCTCGAGGACCCTGTAAAGAAATGCTAAGTCAAGAAATTGTTTGTGTGTGCAAAATGGGTCCTCCTGTATCTTGATTGTGGCCATCCTGCATATGACATACAACAATAGTATTCTGTCTGAATCTCAAATGTGAGTATCGAGTTCATACAATGACGGACAGCTACCTGACAGGTCATAAGAGGGACGATACTGAACGGATAATTAGGGCGACCTAATTCCTTCATGACTCATTCTGACCGGTTAGAATACTTTTGTGTCTTTCTGAATTCATCATTAAAATTATTTTCTTTCTATAGAATCTGGTAAAACGTTGCATAATGTCATGAAACGGGAAATTATGTATGAGTTGTATTATTTTAAGTGGAATTATGTGTAAAAATTAGTTTCTTCAATTGGCGAGGAAATAACTAATCTTCTGAACAGCAGAAATAGGCAGAGGATGGCATTCTATAAAACAGTGTCCTGTGTCTACCCCAATAGCCATGCATGCTGTTTCCCGTTACGGAGATATGGGGTGCTAAGTATACACACATACAGTCTGCAGGCCAACCCACCTTTAAGAGTTAATGGCATAGACGATGTCTACCCTCATGGATAGATATTTAAAATAAGACAGAAGAATCAGCTAGGAGTCTGTCCTTCCTCTTTCCTAGGTCATTTCAGCCATCATTGAAAATGCCAGGAGGACTCTTCAGATGGACAACGCTAGACTGGCTGCCGATGACTTCAGGATGAAGTAAGAAACATGAAATATTTGAAAACAAGTATCATAGGGAATAAAACACAGCCCGAGAGCTGAGGGAAAAGCCCTTTGTGGGATCACGACCTAAATTCATTCACAAAGAAACCAGGGGTGAACTTGGATGATTTTCTTTTTGTTGTTTTCCTATTTGCTTGGTTTCATGTTTGGGTTTTGTTTTGGTTTTAGACAAAGGCTTGTGTAGCCCAGACTGGAGCTGAACTCACCATGGAACTAAGGCTGCCCTTGAACTAACTCTTCACCTTCTTGCCTCTAGCTTGACTGCCATGTTACAAGAGTGAGCATGGCTCACAGGACTAAACTCTAGAGACCATTGTTGGAAGAGAAGGAAGGAAAGGGAAGGGAGAGCAAGACAGAGTGGGAGGGAGGGAGGAAGTAGGGAGGGGGAGAGAGGAAATTAGGGCTGATAAATATTCAAAAAAATATTGCACATGGCTAGAATTAATATTAGAGATTATTTTTCTTTATGAGATTAAAAAATCATCAAACAAACCTCAGCTAGTTTTATTTACCAAAATACTCAGGGTAACTGGGGATGTGGGGCCTGGGTTCCACACAGAAAGAAAAATAAAAAACCAGGACTCCAAAGTCAAAACTTTTTCCAGGGGTGTGAAAGAGAGGTACTCGGGGGCTGGTTAGATGGCTCAGCGGTTAGGAGCACTGATTGCTCTTCCAGAGGACCCAGGTTCAATTCCCAGCACGCACATGGAGGCTAACACCTACCTGTAACTCCAGTTCCAGGGCTATTGACACCCTCACACAGACATACAGGCAGGCAAAACACCAGTGAACATAAAATAAAAATAAATTTTAAAAACATAAAAAGGAAGGGAAGGAGAAAGGGAGGAAGGACAGATGGAAGGAAGGAAGAGTCCCCTCACCTGTCTTCCTGCCACCCCTTTCAGGTATGAGCATGAACTGTGTCTCCGGGAGTGTGTAGAGGCTGACACCAACGGCCTGAGGAAAGTACTGGATGACCTTACCATGACTCGCTCTGACCTGGAGATGCGGATCGAGGGTTTAACCGAGGAGCTGGTCCTCCTGAGGAAGAACCATGAGGAGGTAAGAACAGCTCTGCCATCCATATTTTCCACGATATCTAGTCAACAGAAGTAAACTCCCCACCCATCCAACGGCCAGAGAGCATGTTGCATCTTGAAGTTCCTCCAGGGTGTCATGGTTTCCAATGTTTATTTACAGTAACACATGCGTTAGAAAGTGGCAGCTTACCATTTGCGTCACCGTGGCGCCTTTTTTAATCCCTTCATGCTAGGAAATGAAGTGCGCGCAAGGAAGATCTGGAGGGGACGTGACGGTAGAAATGAATGCTGCCCCAGGAACCGACCTGACCAAACTACTGAATGACATGAGGGCCCAGTATGAGGCGCTGGCTGAGCACAACCGCCAGGAAGCCGAGAGACAGTTCAATGAGCGGGTATGGTGCGGCGCCAAGCGCCTCAACCTGCAGCCGTGCGTCAGCCACCACCTCTGCTGCTGCAGCCTATGGCAACTGTGCTTTATTTCCATTTAGAGTGCATCCCTGCAAGTCCAAATCTCGACGGATGCAGGGGCAGCCAATTCTGCCAAGAACGAGGTAATGGAACTGAGGCGCACCATGCAAACCCTGGAAATTGAGCTTCAATCCCTGCTGGCCCAGGTACATACTGACGGGGGTCCTTTGTTTTCTTTTAACTCTCCGACAAAGAGTTCAGCGAATGAGTCTTCGTCCTTCTTTGCCAAGATGCTCACTACACACAGAAACACAGAAAAAGGAAAACTGCTTTATCTGCTAGAAAACATAAAAAGTCAAACTTGTGGGGGCGGGGGCCCACACCTTTAATCCCAGCACTTGGGAAGCAGAGGTAGGTGAGTCTCTGTGCATTCTAGGCCCGGCTAGTCTACAAAGCAAGTTCCAGAACAGCTCTGGCTGTTTACACAGAAAAACCCAGCGCGCGCGCGCGCGCGCGCGCGCGTGTGTGTGTGTGTGTGTGTGTGTGTGTGTGTGTGTGTGTATATGTGTGTGTGTGCACGGGCGGGCGTGTAGGACAAGAGTCAAGCATGCTGCCCCCTGGGACTAGGGAGATGGTTCCATGGGGAAAGTATTTGCTGTGCAGGCATGAGGACCAGAGTTCAGATCCCCAGCACCCATGTGAAAACTTGGGATGGCGGGGTGCATGGAAACAGGTGAACCCCTGACTAAACTAGCCAAGACCCTGTCTTGAAATGCGTAGGGTAACAGAAAAAGATACGTATGTCAATTTCCGGCTACACACACACACACACACACACACACACACACAACAACTCTCTCTATTCACATTAAAGATTTCATTTAAGCCAGGCTGTGGTGGCACACGCCTGTAATCCCAGCACTCAGGAGGCAGAGGCAGGCGGATCTCTGTGAGTTCGAGGCCAGCCTGGTCTACAAGAGCTAGTTCCAGGACAGGTTCCAAAGCTACAGAGAAACCCTATCTCGGAAGAAAAGTAGAAAAAGGAGGAGGAGGAGGAAGAAGAGAAGGAGGAGGAAGAGAAGGAGGAGGAAGAGAAGGAGGAGGAGGAGGAGGAGGAGAAGAAGAAGAAGAAGAAGAAGAAGAAGAAGAAGAAGAAGAAGAAGATGATGATGATGATGATGATGATGATGATTTCATTTGAGTTGTGCCAAGGAGAGTTAAAGAAGCAGTCAGGACAGTATAGATTGTGCCCATAGCAGACGAAAGCATATCCCTACTCATCTAAAATTGGATATTTTTCTAAATCATCTCCTGACTTATTTTCAACATGATTATTTATTTTTTCTTCATCTTAGAAATGCTCTCTGGAAGGGAGCCTGGCTGACACAGAAGCTGGCTATGCATCTCAGCTGTGCGGAATCCAGACACAGATCAGTTGCCTGGAAGAGCAGCTCAGCCAGATTCGGGGTGAGACGCAATGCCAGAAGGCCGAGTATGAATGCCTGCTGAACATCAAGACCCGCCTGGAGGAGGAGATCGAGACCTACCGGCGCCTGCTCAACGGAGAGGGAGGGTGAGCAGAGAGGTGTGAGGTGGGCTTGTGAAATCAAAGATGGAGGGGGTGGGGTCAGACCACCCAAAGCTGCACCCTGGGGCCTCTGGAGGCTGGAGGACTTCTCCCACCTTAGGCCAGTGCAAAGGAAACGCCCTTCTTTCTTCTTGCCTGCAGTGGATGTGATTATGGAAACTTAGCACCCAGGCATGTGGTGCTGAGTGACTCAAGATCTGGGAGCTGTTCTGGCCAAGGAAAAGGTAGACATTTTCTTAATAGTGATAATGTTACCATCCAAAAGCGTTTTTATAATGGATTGTTGCTGAAGTTTTTTTACAATGAAAAGCAGGCTTTATGTGCTGGGTTGGGGAAATGGCTCAGTCAGAAGCACTTGCCTTGTAAGTATGAGGACCTGAGTTCAACCCCCAGACAGAAGGCATGGAGAAAAAATAGCCAGGCATGGTGCCACAGACTTATGGATTTGTAATTCCGAGGCAGGGAAAGGGTAAAGACAGATAGATTGCTGAAGCTTTGACTGGCCAGCCCATTTGACAAATTCCAAAGCTAGTGAGAGACCCTGACTCAAAACAAACAACGACAAAAACAAGCTGGGCATTGCCTGGGAAACCACAACGAAGTTGTCCTCTGACTTCCACACGCACACACGTACATGGATGTGCACCCACCTATATACACACACACACACACACACACAACACATACACACGTTTTAAAAATAAATGTTAAAACATACACAGCTGCTGGCAGCATCTTAAGCAGAGAGCGCACAGTCAGCCAGTGCAGAGTTTCTCCTGCTCTGGCCTCAGTGTCCATCTTCACACTGACCTTGTGGTCCCGTGATTTTCAGATCCCAGCAAGACAAGAGTGACGAAGACCATCATAGAGGAAGTGGTAGATGGCAAAGTTGTCTCCTCTCAAGTCAGCAGCATTTCTGAAGTGAGGATAAAATAAGCCATGTCCAGATCAGCAGGGGCGTCTGTCAAAGGAAACAATTGAGAGGGGAGTTGGTGAAGAGCGCACCGATCTGACCCAGTGATGGCTCACTTCCAAGAAACCTGCTGTTCAATATAGCTGACCAGCCCATTTCCTGCAGCCTCGTATTTTCTTATTAGAACATTCTTTCAAAAGGAGAAAGGAGAAGTTGGCTCTGACTGCTTCTGTGCTTCAATAAACTTACTTTTGCAAGCTGACAAAGTCATTCCTGGACATTTATTTTCCCAAGAAATTTAATATTTCACCGGGTGGTGGTAGTGCATACCTTTAATCCCAGCACTCGGGAGGCAGGGGCAGGCAGATCTCTGTGAGTTCAAGGCCAGCCTGGTCTACAGAGCAAGTTCCAGGACAGGCTCCAAAAAAAAGAAGAAATGTAATATTCTACCCAGGGATGGAGTTGTGATCGACAGCTCATTGTTGTGTTATTAACCTTAATTCATTATTTATTTGATGAATTCCTTCAGCATGTGGGTTTTACCATCACACAAGACAAGGATGGCACCATCACTGAAAGTAGACCTCAGTGTCCCTAGCACTGCAGCCAACAGTCTAGGTCCTCAGACAAGGACTAAATTATTAGAACAATCATCTCATAATTCGTCAATGCCTATTTCTTTATGCCAGTCACTGAACAAGTGTTTTATACATTTAGAAAAAGACACACAAGTTATGCCAAGTACTTAAACAAATTCACAGCTGGTCACAGCTGCTCACACCTGTAACCTCATCACTTGGGGAGCTGAAATGGAGGAATATGCCACAAGTTCCAGGGGAACCTCGGTGACACACTGAATCCCAGACTAGCCAAGGCTACAAAGTGAGACACTGCCTGACCAACGGTACAAAGTTTACATGTTGGTACAGAGGGAAACCAAACATGAAGATAGCAGGCACTACAGGGTGCTCATAGACTTCAGCCCAACAGGGTGGCACACGCCTACAAATTCCAGCACTCAGGAAGCAGAGTCAGGGAGATCAGGAAGTTGATGTCATCCTCAGCTACACAGCAGGTTTAAGGCTAGCCTGAGCCACATGAGATCCTGTCTCCAAAAAAAAAAAAAACAAAACAAAACAAAAAAACAAAAAAAAGGACTTGATTAGACAGTATTTGTCAAACACAGCGTGGAAATGAGATATTGTGGGTTTGGAGACGGTAGGAGATGACCAAATAAAGACCAGAGAGAAAGATGGTTGTACATGTGATATGGGATCTGATTTCCTAACACTTTAAAAGCCCCAAAGAGAAGAAATGTTTGGAACTTGTTCCTTTGCCAATTTTAGCCAGAACTCTAACCAAAAATTACCAGTTGGCAGAGCTGGCATTTCTTTTCCCCACTCTCCACACTGGAGACATTTTACCCATGGGTAGTCGCAGCCCTGTTTCATTTGCACGGTATCACCAAAGGCTCAAAACTCTGCCTTGTTGATAAACACCAAAGAGTTCTGATTGGACGGCTCAAGAACCAGGCTGAAGATCTAGCCAGACTGGACAATAGGACTGCACACAAAGCATTTCACGTTGACCACAGCCCAAGTTGAAGAACCAAATCCATAAGCCAGTCTTTGAGGAAGAAAGGTTCACCAAATATGGCACAGTAGGCCAAATTTAAAATTATAAAGCAATGAGCCTGGGATAGAGCCACAGCTCAGTTGGAAAAGTGAGCTGAGTACAGTCCCTAAAAGTGACATTTTTTTTAAGCCACGCTTGGTGTGTACACTTGTAATTCCAGCGCTAGGGAGGCAGAGCCAGGCAGATGGACCCTTGACCCTCCCCGACTAGACAGTCTAGACTAATCAACCATTTCCAGGCCAATGAAGAGACCCTGCATCCACCTGTCACAAATGAACCTGAACTTAATTCACAAAACCTATAACTTCACATATAAAACCAGTCAGAATCACGTAATATCAACCTTAATCATCAAAGCAACTGAAAATGTAGATTTCATAATCCAAGCATACTGAAGGAAACATTAAAAGTGGACATCATGGCTGGAGAGATGGTTCAGATGTCAAGAGCATGTACTATTTTTTTTAAAACAGCAGCAGGAATCTCTGCAAGAGTGGGTTTTTTAAATTTTGTTATAATTTATTTAACTTTATTTTATGTGCATTGGTATGACGGTATCAGATCCCCTGGCACTGGAGTTAAAGACAGTTGTGAGCTGCATGTGGTTGCTGGGAATTGAATTCGGAGCCTTGGAGAACAACCAGTGCTCTTAACCACTGAGCCATCTCTCCAGCCCCGTATGTACTATTCTTATAGAGAACCTGAGTTCATTTCCCAGCACCCATGTTGGGTGGCTCACAACCACCTGTAACTCCAATTCCAGGGGATCTGATACCTTTGCCCTTCTTAGGCACCTTGCACTCATATAGACACCCACACACATGTACATAATTAAAAGACAATAAAAAGTAAATCTTTTTTAAAAACAAATGTCAGTGAATTCCTCCTTTAGAGTCCCTCCTACTCTTGGGCGTTCTTCTTCACTTTTAATAAATCTGGTTTCTGTGCTTAAAAATAAAAACACCTGGATACCTGTAACTTGTTCAACCACCCGCCCCAGAACAAAGTGAGACAGCTTAGGCATAGGATCATGGCACAGAAAGACAGTGTGGCATTGTAAGGAGCAAAGGCATTTCTCATCGCCTCAGTACAGTAAAGAAAACACAGGAGAGTTCTACTCAGATTAAGAACGACCGGAGGAAAAACATGACCCAAACGATGAAACCTCCATGTTTCCAGAAGGCGATGCTCTATCCAGGATCATCAGCCATTGGCCAGGAGTCTTCCCAGACCTGGCTTTCTAGCTGTGGGCCTGACTACCTGGGCCTGTGTTAATGACTGATGTGGTTGGTCTCCAGCACCCTTCAACCCTTGTATCAAAGCAAACTATAAATCTACTCAGAAAACTCCCGGGAGCCGAGAGCCCTGCTCCCTTGGCCAGTGTTAGCAGGATGCATTCGTATGAAAGTGTTGTTCACACAAGGAAAAGCCCAGCTGTGTGCGCCCAGTCACAGCATTGCAATAGAACCTGTTGCTTCGAGTAGGCAGCCTTCTTAATAAGCTACTGAATCCCACTGGGTCATGAAATTTATTTAGTGGAATGAGTAAAACATTAAGAACTTAGAATCTGCACATTATTCCCTGTCCAAAAATTGTGTTCATGCTATACAGCAGGAAAGGGTTTGTCTGGGAACTCAGCAGCTCAGCTCTCCAGTGGCGGTTAAACAAGTGGAGCTTCCTCTGGGCGGACTTGCCCAAGAGGAAGAGCCACGACTAGCAGCAAATGGATTTCCCCGATGCCAACTTCTGATCGACAGGTTCACAGAGCTGTTCTCATCTGTGTGATCTTAAGGGGCGATGGACAGAAAGGAAGAGAATGCTTGAAGTGCCATCTGTCGTCGCCGAGATTACAGGCGAGGGGTATGACAGCCAGATGGAAAGGGTGCTTGCTAAAGGACTCCAGGTGCTAAGGAACAAGGCCAAACCTGCCTGGTGACTTCATGGAATCAGCAGACAGTTCAGAGGAGGGAGACGACAAAGGGAAGGACGTAAATCATCTGAAATGTGGTTCAAGCAATGTTGCCCAAGCCATCTCCCAGAGTGACAAAATGCCACAAATAAGAAATGGCTTTAAATTATTACCTCTAAGTCATATGTGATGTTGAATAACAGGGAAAAAAAGGTCAAAACCTTCTAAAAAAGAATTTACTCATCTGTGACATCAGACCTTACCTGAGATGAGGAGAAGAAAGGAAACGCTGAAATAGTGTCCAGCAATGTACATGCTGGTGTCCGTATGCAGGTGTGTGTGTGTGACTGAGTGCTAAAGCCAGAGGTGCCCAGTCCCCTGGAGCTAGAGCCACCAGGTCCTTTGTGTCCTCCTCAGGAGCAGTGAGCACTCCCAACCAGCTGAGCTCTCTCCGGGCCCAACCACCTTATTTAAATTTAAAAATTAGCAGTTGAATAGCATAGGAGAGAGCATCCCAGAACTGGTTCCAAGCTCAGGGCAGGTAGATAGGGTAGGATCTTGTGTTGTTTTTCCAATGTGGAGGAGCGGGGAGCTCATAGCAAAACTGCCGTAGAATGTGTGTCACTCGGCTCCAGCTTTCTTCTGAGTGGCAGAGTGGAGCTGGGTAGTGTTAACACTTAAGTGTACCCCCAAAGGTCAGGTATTGGAAGCTTGATCCTTTTCTCGTTGCTTACAACTGTCTATAAATAGTCTCGAACAATTTTGTGTTACTTAGCTTAAGAATAAAAATATAAAATAATTTAAAAAAAACAAAACTAGGAGTTGTGGGTGTGACTTGGTGATTGCATGACATGTGTGTGATCCTGGCTTCCATCCTTAGCACCATATAGAACTGGGCATGAGAGCCCAAAGGTCAGTTGGGATACACCACCCTCTCATAGAAAGAAAAGAAGAAAGAGAGGTGGGAGGAGAGAGGATGGGAGAAAGGTTGGGTTTTTCATTTTGTTTTGTTTTGTTTTAGTCTGTCTGTTGGTTCTAATGTAAATGAGGGTTTTGTTGCACCTTGTCAAGATGAGGTCATTTTTTTTCTTTCCCCAATAGATACATCACACCCAAAACTTTCCGCGAAGTTCTGATATCAATGCTCTTCATTTCTCTAGCAATCATGACAATATAAAAAATCAGAATTTTAATGAGTTGGGTGGTGACTCTTACTCTGGCCTTCCATTCAGAGCATAAGTTTCTCCTGGAAGATGACTCTAATCTAGATTATTCCGTAAGCCAAGGCGCCCAGAGCTCGGAAACTTCTTCATTTGGCAAAGCAGCCCCATCAGTCTGAAACAGGTTCTGTGCTGGCGACGTTCCCTTGTATGGAGACAAACCTATCTCCCGTGAACTTCCTGCTCTTAGATCCCGGCCCTGGCTTTTGACAATGTTCAGAAACAGCCACTGTGTCGTCTCGGTTCTAGACAAAGGTCTTGATTTCTTTAGCTGTGTCTTCTCCGACTCAGTCTTCATCATCAAAGTCACAAAATTTGAATCCCATGATCACTTTCACATGGAAATTTCCTTCTATGAGTGTGTGGTGACATGTGGCTATGACTCTAGCACTTGGGGGTGCTGGAAGGAGAGTCGGTTTAGCATCATCTTTGGCTACACAAGGACTTCAAGACCACCCTGGGTCACATAAGACCTTGCCTCAAAAAATCAAAAAATTGATGTCCATGGCCTATACCACCTCATGGGGCCATAGGGACCATGCATGGTGAAATCAGAGGGCCATGCTGAGCCGGCCCCGCCCTTCACTGACTCTGCCTCTCATTCAACACTGCAAGAAAGCTGGCCCTGACCCTCACAGGAGAGCTGACCCCTGTTCTTGGAGAGATGACCATGCTCCCCACCACAGGAGAGTAGGAATTGACCATGATGACATGGGCATAGGGGACCTAGTTCTACCCATCACCTAAGTCTGGTGACCTAGACTGACCAGTTAGGCTACCACCCAGGCCCACAGCAGGGCCTTGGGTTGGCCCACCCTAGAAGCTATCCCATCTTGGTCCAGCTGGAGCTCTTGAAAGGACTGGTCCTGTGGAAGGATACCACAGGATCTCCAAGACTCTGACTGGCCGCAGGATATCCCAGAGAAGTTCCCAAGAGGATCCAGGGATGATGGCGTACCAGAAACCAGAGGCCTTGAACCAGACCAGTGACTCACTGCAGTGAACATTTGCTAGTAAAGCTGATTATGTGACATTATGTGACACACTCCTCCCTGTGCCATCAGGATAATTGAAGAGGTGTGGGAGAGACCAGAAAGATGGAGAAGGGAAGAGGCTTTGTGGGGGGCAGTTGTTTTGTCCTTGGTTTTGTTTGCTTGCTTTGGCTTGGTTTGGTTTGATTTTTTTTTAATTTTTTAGGGGGAAGCTATAGGGTAAAGGGAGGATATGGGGGGATTGGGAAATCATGAGAATTAGGATACATGATGTGAAATTCCCAAACAATCAATAAAGAAATTATGTTTAAAAAGCACATAAATATACATATACGCACATATACATACATACGTATTTCTTCTGGAATAGGACACCCAGATTTAAGCACAGAGAGTGTAGCCATGGAAGGCCAGCCTCTAGCTTGGAAGCCACGCTGTCGGCACACTCAGCTGCTCTGTCACCTGACCTTTTCACAGAAATTTTATCCTCCATCTGATGTTTGATTAGCTTACTCTACTTAATTTCATAAGGTCTTGATTATTTGCGGGTTACCATTCGAACCCAAAAGATCCTTTAGTAAATATTTTAGCCCTGTTACTCAGCATATAAAATATATTTTGTATCATCATTTTAGAAACAAAACTAACGAAATTACAATTGTTACCGCCATAATATCCCCAGGTTTACCCATGACAGCAGGTCCAGACTGACATATGTGTTCCCTAAATATATCATGTGGGCATTTGGCTCTAAGTGTTGAATTATGCCAGTTTTAACAAACGTTTTGAGTGCTGTTTAATTAATAGATATTGCACTTGTAGGCGTGGGAGTGAATTCAGACTCCCTTGAAAGTAGAAGATCATGAGCCACACAGGTATCAGCTAGGCCAGCTTCATTCACAAAAAGCATTCTCGGTGTGTGATGGCTTTTGTTGGGAAGAAAGAAGAAAGCAGGAGAGGGGATGAGAGGAGAGAGAGAGAGAGAGAGGAGAGAGGAGGGAAGAGGAACGGGCCCCGGGGAAGGGGCAGGGAGCCCTTCCTTAGTTTGGGATCTGTCTCACTGCCTCTGCAGGGTCACAAAGAGGACAGTGAAAACAGAGCCCATGCGCATGCGCACACACCGTGACTATGGAAGGAGTAAGGCATAGCCATGCAGAGGGTTAGAGGACCCGGGACACGCCGGCAGAAAATCACCAGTCACTTCAAAATTCTGAGGCAGGCTCCGAGACAGAGTTCTAACTTTTCTTTTAATTAACAAAATTATTTGAAAAGGAGGAATATAGTAAAGTGATTCTGGTCATTTTCTCTACCTAGATTTTATTGTTAAATATTTTGAATATTGAATGCACAGGATGCATGCACTTAGAACCTGCCATTGTACAACCTCCAGAAATCCCTAAAAATGGGTATTTTCAATAAAAGAGAGGGAGCTTTTGTCCTGCGGTTCCAAAGGACTGGACATTTTACAGGCACAGCTTGGAAAACAGATGAAAATCTAGGAAGGCAGAAATTGTATATGGGAAAGCACAAGTTCAGATACCTGGATCTTCTAAGTCCACTGCTTGCAGGTATC
>JAQHUG010000032.1:3330027-3341388 GCA_028555095.1 Dicrostonyx torquatus | reverse complement strand
TGTCTTCTGCCTCCCGGCATGCATGTTGTATCCTGCATGTACCCCCTACATCCACACACATATGACACACACAAACACCAAGAAGGTTTTATATTTTAATAAATAAAACAAGTATTCTTTCACATATAATTAACAGCCCAGACATTAGCTAGGTATATAATTACATCCCTGTTACCACAGCACTGAAGAGGAAATGGCAGGAGGACGCTAGTTCAAGTTCACCCTGGGGAGATGCCCACCCATACCATTTTACAAAGGTTGTTTCACTGGTATACCTGCGTGGCGGTTTGAATGAGAACGTCCCCCATGGGCTCAGACGCTGCCAAGTTGATAGCAAGGTTTGTGTAGGGTTAGGAGCTGCGGCCTCGGTGGAGGAAGAATGCCACTGGGGGCAGGACTGGAGGTTTCAAAAGCCCGGTGCCATTTTCAGCGTGTTCTCTCTGCTTCCTGCCTGTGGTCTGAGATGTGAGCTCTCAGCCGTTCCAGCCACAATGTCTGCAGCCTAAAGCCACCATCCACTACCATGACATGCTCTAATTCCTCTGGAACAGGAAGCCCAAATAAACCCTTCCTTCTAGAAGTTACCCCTGTCACGGTGTTTTTAGCACAGCAAGAGAAACAGAACTTAGGGAATTGCAAGAGTTTTTCTTGCACTCTGCCGCCTCTTGCATCAGGTCACCATCCACTTGGCTGCCACACCTCCTCAGTTCAGCTCTCACCCTCCCTCTTCTTCCCACAGCCTCGTGCTTCATGCCACTTGTCACCCCCTCACCTTCAGGCGCCAACCTACTTAACTTGAGCTTCTCTCACGGCTCCTCCGGGCCCTGCTGCACATGCGCCCTAACTTCCGGCCACAAGCTGGCCTTCTGTCTGCCCCATAGTTACCACGCTCCTTCCTCTCTGAGTCAGCGATTGCACTGGCCTCTGTTCTCAGCAGCTCCTATGCATCGGCTGAGTCCCTGTGGCCCTGAGAGAGGGAGTAATCCTTTCCCAAGAGACACGAAACAGCTTGATCACAGCTTCCAAGTGATCTCTACCAATTTCTAAATTTCCAGCTGTGCCGTATGTTCCCAGAGCACCTGCTCTTAACACCAGGCAGTTCTCACTTTCCTAAGGGAACAAGCCCCAAATTCAAAAGACACACAGCGACTTCGGTGAGCATCTCGTGCAGCGAAGGCATCAGCAGGGCATGGCAGCAACTCGCAGACATCTCAGAGATAATGAGTTTTGAAGGTGACCGAGCTTGTGGCACCTGTAGGCCAACAAATCCTCCAGCCTCCAATGTGGAGTCAGCGGTGACAGATGGTGCCGAGCCACAAGCAAGTTATGAAATGTGAGAAAGACAATTAAGGAAGAGCTGAAGCTCGATGGATCCACGTAATTAATGGATTTTTCTCCTGGCAACAGCATGAAAGATATCTGTGAAGGGTGTGGCCGCGTGTGCACTCTAATCCACTCAGCTTGTCCCACCAAGGGCTTTGCTTTCTTATCAGCTAGACTCGGATCAGAAAGGCTGGTGTGACAGCTGCAGTTTCCAAATGTAAAAGCTTGCAGTTGAAGGCAAATGGCATTTGAAAATGCATTGTACTTTTTTTTTCTTAATTGGACCCATAATATAAAGAGGTCATAGAAATATAAGACAGGGCTGGGAGATGGCTTGGCAGGTAAGGTGTCTATCATTAAGCTTGATTACCTCTGCTCCATCCCTAGGATCCACGTGATAAATAAAGCAAGCTTATGGTCATCAGTTCTTCTCTGATCTCCACACTCCTCTGTCACACACACGCACATGCATGCACAAATTAAATAAAATGTAAAAAAAGAAAATGAAGAATTATGCCAGGACTGAGAATCTAAATAAACAGAATGAGAAAAGACAAATCCAACTGAGGGGTTGCAAAATTACAAGGATGTAAATTCTTGTAATCTTGCAGCCCCTCAGTTGGATTTTTCAAATTCTTCAATAACCAAGATTTTGAGATCTCTTTGTGTCATCAAGTGAGGAGTTTTCCAGGCTATGGAGTTCAGGGAGCAGCAACTGCAGCAGGAACTCAGAGCGGCTTGTGCTGGGCCGAGGTGGCCAGGAAGGGTCAGCTGGCCATCAGGTGAGTGTAAAATGCACACCTTCATTTTAAGGCTAGACTGCCACTCCTCCCCACTGAGAGATCAAAGCCTACTGCCTGCTAATTAAAGGTGTCACAGCAACCTCAGAGAGCTGATCTATCAAAGGCATTTTATAGGATCAAGCATCTGGAAAGGGGAGCCACCTGCTTTGTTCACAAGGGATTGGTCAGGAAGAAGGGAAGCACTTTCCCTGATCATCACTGACTTCCGATACTCTCATTCCGTGCAGGAGGTACTTGTCCTATGGCGGTTTTAGGGAGGTCCCGGGGACAATAACTTTTGAGAGTTAAAAATTAACACCCCAACAATTTCTCCAAAATTATTTACAGGAACACAAATATTCTATTTGTGCCAAAGGAGATGGTCTGTTGGTGCAATTAAGCTTCTTTAGACTGGGTAATTGCTGGTGTGACATATTGATGCCTTTAATCTAGTCTCACCCAAGAGGGAAAGATTATCATTCCATCCTAATTATACAACAGCAATGCCTAAGTGAGCAACCTCTCCTGGTAACACACACACACAACCAGAAAACTGAAACAAACCTGAACCTTCCAGTGAGCATTTCCAGAACAAAAATGTACACTATGGGTTTAACAATAACCCATTCCATAGGACGAGATACAGAGGAAATTCAATTTTAAAAAATGGTCTGCTGTAGCGCCAGAGTTCAGACACATTCCTGTGATCACAGCACAAGAGTTGGGGGGATAAGAAGAGAGAAGATCAGAAGTTCAAGATCATCCTCCACAATGAGACCAGCCAGGGATGTATGAAGTCCTTTAGAAAAGAGAGAAACTCTGTCTCAAAAATAAATAAAAATTTAAAAGAGAAAGAAAGAAGGAAAGAGAGAGAGAGAAAGAAGGAACGAAAGAAAGAAAGAAAGGAAGGAAGGAAGGAAGGAAGGAAAGAAGGAAGGGGAAGGGGAAGGGGAAGGGAAGGGAAGGGAAGGGAAGGGAAGGGAAGGGAAGGGAAGGGAAGAGAAGAGAAGAGAAGAGAAGAGAAGAGAAGAGAAGAGAAAAAAGAAAGAGCCGGACAGTGGTGGCACAGCCTTTAATCCCAGAACTCAGGAGGCAGAGGCAGGCAGATCTCTGTGAGTTCGAGGCCAGCCTGGTCTACAAGAGCTAGCTCCAGGACAGGCTCCAAAGCTACAGAGAAACTCTGTCTCAAAAATAAATAAAAATTTAAAAGAGAAAGAAATAGAGAGAGAGAGAGAGAGAGAGAGAAAGAAAGAAAGAAAGAAAGAAAGAAAGAAAGAAAGAAAGAAAGAAAGAAAGAAGGTTCTCTATTCTAACCTGAAAATAGGAGAACTATTAGGGAAGGGGAAAGGGAGTTGAGAAGAAAAGAGGGTACAGGAAAGATGGACATGATCAAGGGATAATGTATATGTGGGTTGATGAACACACGGATGCATAGATGAATGGATGCATGATGGATTGATATGTCTTATTCATTTATACAATTATTTTGCCTCAAAAATCATCACTATAAAACGATTGCTAGACCAGCGAAATAACCTGCCATCAAGCCTGATGACCTGAGCTCCATTTCTGCCTCCCCCCCATGGGAGAAGAGTAGACTCCTGCAAGCTGCCCTGTGACTTTCACACATAGACAGTGGTACATCTGCCCCAACCCCGCGTGCACACAAAGCGAAAATGCAAAATAAACTTGAAAAGAAGACTGTCTACTCTATTTATTTACAACATTAACTAAGCATTAACTTTAGTGGGCAGGCTCCAAAGAAATAAGATAAATGAAATGTTTTGGAACTAGATAGTAGTATTAATGACAGAACTTTGTGGATGGATTAAATGCTAATTATCTGTTCATGTTATGTGAACTGTACCTTGATTTAATTTTTTACATTCTTCCTTCCATTTTAAATAGTGCTGTATGGGCTGGAGAGATGATTCAATGTAAAAACAAATGAACAAATAAAAAAATATGACTTGGGTAAAAACAAATGAACAAATAAAAAAATATGACTTGGGTAGCCCATAATTGCCTATAACTCCAGCTCTGGGGACAAGCATCCACTTCTGGCTTCTTTGGGCACTGACACTCATGTGCACAAACTGATGTTAAGGTATAAATACATGTATTTTAAAATATAAATAAATCTTAAAATAGTGCTCCATGTGGATGTTAAACTGAAAATGGGAAATGACAGATATTTTAAATAAATCATTTACAACATGGTATACTACTTCCCCCATGAGACCATTGGGGAAATATGGTTCTCCACAAAGGAGAAAGCACATTTTATTATCCAATGAGCATTAAGCCAGGAGGCGATGCGCATGGTAAGGGAGTCACTAAGGGTCCACAAGCACAGAGCAAACACTGGCATGTTAGACAGCCAATCATACAACCAACAAGGCTATGTTCTCAAAATAAGATGGTCTGGTGGACCATTTGCCACACAGCCATCATCCTGGATGCCTGGTGGCTAGGGTGATGTCTGTCTTATAACAGGACAAATAAACTTCTTCCATCTTTGTAACAGAAGGCAGTTTAGAAACAAGGTGCCCATGACAGCAAGCTGCTGAATTTGGACAATAATGGCTTTAGTGTCTTTGGATATTTACATCCCAAAGAGAGAATTTCCAACTCCTTAAGAAAGACTGGAGTAGTAGAGCACACTTCTAACCCCAGCACTCAGGAGGCAGAGGCAAGCAGATCTCCGTGAGTTCAAAGCCAGCCTGGTCTACAGAGTGAGTTTCCAGGATACTCAGGGCTACACAGAGAAACCCTGTTTCAGGATGAAGAGAGACATGTCCTATTATTAAAGTCAAGCCGCCAAAAAAACTTATTTAACCTTTTTGTATGCTTGTTTATTTATTCTGGTGTGTGTGTTGTTGTTCATGTAAATACGTGTAGGTAGACACACGCCTTAAATGCCAAAGGTTGTGCCCAGTGCCTTCTCACTTAGACTAGAGTTTACCAGTTGGCTACAGTGACCGGCCAGAGAGCCTGGCGATCCATCTGTCTCTGTCTTCAGCTGAGACATAAGAGGTGCACGCAGCTACATCCCACGTTTTATGTGGGTGCTAAGACTCCAGGCTTAGGTCCTCATGCTTGCACTGCAAGCCCTTTGTGTTGGGGAATATTATTTTCAGGTGTGTTACTTTTGTTTATGCTGTGGACATTATTTGTTTAATGATGTAAAGATGTGTTGCTTTTGTTTATGCTATATTTGTTTAACTCTGTGAAGCTGTGATTCTTTGCCTGGCTAAAGCAATTGATGGGCTAATAAGGAGCTGAACAGCCAATAGCAAGGCAGGAGCAAGGATAGGTGGACTGGCAGGCAGAGAGAATAAAGGGAAGGAGAAACGAGGACAGAGGAAGAGCAATGAGAGAACAAGGGGAGTAGGATGTCAGGGCCCAGCCACCCAGCCAGCCGCGGGGCAAGAGTGAAAATAAGATATACAGAAGAAAAGGAAAAGCCCAGGGGCAGAAGGTAGATGGGATAATTTAAGTTAGAAAAACTGGCTTAGAAACAAGCCAGGTTAAAGCCCAACATCCCTAACTAAGACTAACGGCTTTGTGTGTGATTTATCTGGGAGCTGAGTGGCGGGTCCCTCAAAAAGCCAAAAGAGTAAAACATTAAACAACAACTTTGCCCACCAAGTCATCTCCCCAACCTTTGTTTGTCTTTTTGAAAGACTAACACTTGAAAGAGCTAAAGAAAGAATTTACAAAAGCATGCATAAATGATCACATTAAAAGGAATGGAGGGGACGTCTCTTCCCTGATTTCGCTTGTTTTGAGAGAAGGTCTTGCTATGTGTTGACTTTAATAACCTTCAGACTAGAGCCTCGTGCCTCAGCCTCCCAAGTGCTCCTGGGACTATAGGCATGTACCACCATGCCCATTTCTTCCCTTGTTATTGGCATGTGTGCATGTTCTGGGAGTTAAAGGGACTATCCTTCCCTCATTTTTAACAAAAAGAAAAAAGACTCTTATTTTAATTCTTTTTACTCTTTTTAATCTTTTCTCAATAAAATGTAAGTAAATAGATGATAGACTGATTGAGAAATAATAGATAAATTATAGATCCATAGATGATACATGGTACACAGAGAAACTATGTAGTCAGGGTTACCTTGGTGACAGATGCACACGCTAAACATGGTAAGATCCTAGTTACAATTTCCAGTACAAGGGCTGAAGAGGTTCCAGAGGTCCTGAGTTCAATTCCCAGCAACCACATGGTGGCTCACAACCATCTGTAATGAGATCTGGTGCTCTCTTCTGGCATGCAGGCATACATGAAGGCAGAATGCTGTATATATAATAAATAAATCTTTAAAAAAAATCCAGTACAAAACAAGTGTCATTCCTTCAGAGAGCTGTTTCTTGTGACACTTCCTACCTTAAATCAGAGCAGTTTCTACAGAATCAACTCCAGTCAGTGAAGCACTGGCTTAGAAAGCACAAGGTCCTAGATTTAGATCCACAGCCCCTACATAAAAAGTCCCAACCTCTAATCCCAACCCTGGGGAAGTGGAGACAGCAGAATTCTTGAGGCTCATTGGCCAACCAGCCTCACCCAATCAGTGAGCTCCAGGTTCAATGGCGATCCTGTCTCAAAAAATAAGAGTGCTAGGTAGCAGTGGCAGCTCATGCCTTCAGGAGGCAGAGGCAGGCAGATCTCTATGAGTTCAAGGCCAGCCTGGTCTACAAAGCAAGTTCCAGGACAGCTAGAACGATTACACAGAGAACTCCTGTCTCTAAAAACCAAAAAAGGAGAGGGAACAATTGAGGAAGACACTAAGCATTAACCTCTGACCTCCAAATGCACAGGTTCCCCACACATGGACAAAGAGACACATATGGATAAATACAAATACCGAATCCACTAAGAGAAGAGTTTTGTTTTTTGGGTTGATTGGTTGGTTTTTTGAGACAGGGTTTCTCTGTGTAGTTTTGGAACCTGTCCTGGAACTCCCTCTGTAGAGGCTGGCCTCAAACTCACAGAGATCTGCCTGCCTCTACCTCCCAACTACTAGGATTAAGGCATGTGCCACCACCACCGGGAGAGAAGAGATTTTTTTTTTAACATAGTTTTAAGTGGGTGGCTAATAGAAAGAAAAGGACAGCACACACCCAAACATGGGCATGGACATCCAAATTACACTGGAAGTTTCTTCTCAGTAGCCAGATACAGGACTTTGGGGTCCTCTCCAGTTATATCTCTAATGGTTGCTAAGAACCCCCCTTTGGTAAATGGCTCACAGGGTGGTTTCTGGGGTGCTTTGGATAGGAACAGTCACCTAAGGCAAACCCACAGATCACAAAGGTTTCACAAGGGGACTAAGGCGAAAGCTTTTTACTATCAACGGAAGTTCTTGGAAGATTCCTAGAAAATGGCAGGTTTTCATCCGGACAAGGAGAAAGCCACACTTGATCACACACTTATACCTTCATGAGGGTCTGTTGCTTTTTAACAGTATTTTAAACAGTTATGTAAAAGGACGGTAGCCTCTCCGTCAGCAACCTTCACAGCATTAATTGTGCTGGAATCTGTGACTCTTGGGGACTTCAACCAGGCACCAGGTGAGGGGCTCTTCTCTCTAGCCCTTATTTTTTGTTTTTCTGTCCTGATCCGTTAGGACCCAACAAAGCTCTCTCTACCAGGAGTGAGACAGGACAGAACATCTGTACCTGTGTGGACCTGGTGCACAGGAGTTCCATTTTAGTTACAAGCCAGAAAGAACCTCAAGACTCGTGTTAGAAATAGTCTCTGTGCCTGGCAAAGGAAAGCAGCAAGTGAAGGTATCTCGACAAGGCAAATCTTAATTAATAGATAGATAGATGATAGGTAGGTAGATAGATAGACGGATAGACAGACAGATAGACAGACAGACAGATAGATAGAGTGGCCCAGACTGGGATAGCAACTCAGTGGGGCCAAAATAGCTCAGGTCTTTCATCCCTCACTCGGGTGATAACTGTGTCTCACCCCGTTAGTGGGAGCCTGACTTCACCATCTGCTGTGATTGGCTAATTGTCACAAAGAGAAGGGGAAGGCAAGGAAACTGAAGCCCTTGGCCAGCTAACTACCTTTGATTAAAAAAGAGAAACCAACAACAAACAAGATAAACCTCGTCTATCACAGTGGCCACAGAGGAAACAGGGTGGGGAAGAGGAAGCAGATTCTGAATTATGGCCTGTAAAGCTAACAATAGAATATGAACACTTTAGGGCCACACTGCAGCCATGTGCCAGCAAGGTCCTAGCAGAGCCATCCTCTAATAAAGCTTATTTTTGAGCAGGAAGCATTTGCATGTGCTCAATAGCAAGAAACAAGGCTGGAAGCAGAAGCACCATGGAAAATGCCAGAGGAGGCTTTGCCCTGCTTCTCACCCTTGAGCGACAGGGACAAGGGATGAGTTCAGCATGTAACATCCACCCTGCTTGATCACTCCACATGAGACGCATGTACAGGACTTATGGGCGTGCGTGGAAGCCTTTCTCATACACACGAAAACCTGCTGGGAAATGCTGACAGACAAGCACGTGCCATTGCAAAACTCTCCATCAAAGTGTGCTCCTGACTGACACACGGAACAAGCTCAGCCACGTCGTGTGGAGACACGCTGTGTCCTGTGGCCAGAAATCAGCCGCATCTCAGGAAAGGGGACAAGCTGGTAAAGGCCTCTCATCCATAGCAAGTTTTCTCAAAGATTAGAAAAAGAATCCTGTTTGCTGACTAGTCATGTGTCTTTAATCCTATTACAATATAAGCTTGATTTTAAAAAATCTTAAGCTGTTAAAGAAATTATACTTCATAGCCCAAGCCCTGTGAGATTATTGACCACAATTAAGATAGTGGACTGACCTGTCTATCTAAAGAGACGCTTAAGTACAAACTGCCTGGAGGGAAAAGCCAACTAGTATAAACTTGCGTTGCCAGCAAATCTATCTGTGATGCTTTTTAAAGTAAAAACAGCACAAGGCCAGCAGAATGCCTTGGAAGATATTATGACTTGTGTTTGATTCCAAGAACCCACTGGGTAGAAAGAGAACCAACTCCATCAAGTTATCTTCTGATCTCCACACATGCACCATGGCACATGTACTCACAGATAGCAAATAAATATGTGTTTAACTCTGTGTATGGGTGTGGGTGTCTGGATGGATAGATAGATAGATAGATAGATAGATAGATAGATAGATAGATAGATAGATAGATGGATGGATGGATGATAGATATGTGTCTGTGACAGGTAAGAGTATTAAATGGATTACAAGTTATCATCCTTATATATAGCAATGTATCATATAAAAATAAACTGACCTGTTACTTCCCTTTTGGTATTTTTCCTTCTTCAAAGCAAAATTCCCATTCACATTGTCACACATTCTCACAAGAAAAGGCTGAAAGGGATGTCATTTTCTCCAAAACCTAATGCCACACTCCTACCGTGTCATTTAGTTAAAAAAAAAAAAACCCTCCAGGTAGCTGCCTGCTTCATGTGCTTGAGTTTATGACCACGAAGAACCTGAGAAATGGCGTGCTTTCGAGCTACCCATCTACCTCCTGACAATCCACTTCCTTCAGCTCCTTCGAGCAGACAGGGAATACAAAAGACGCCTCTAAGAAGGACATTTCCGTTCAGGTAATATGGGACAGAGGTGTGAGTGGAAGTCACAAATCAATTACTTACAAGTGGAAAGTCCTGATCCAGCCGACACTTGGCACAAGGTGGATGCTGAAGCTAACTGTATCTGCTTGACTCACCTGAGATTGTATGACACTGATGAGAGACGGTCGGAGCATCCTTATCATCTATTACAATCTCATAGTGCAGATTTTTTAAGGCAAAGCACTTTTCATCCATGGAAAAGGGGACAAGAGTGATGTTCCTATGTGATGTTCCTATTGATCTTTCTCTTCCTGTATCACATTGTTACTCTGTGATCATTGTCTTTGGAGAAATTTGAACAAAACCAAGAAGTTTCCCAGGCCTTGGTCTGAGAGTGAAGGGAACTCGGGCCCAGACATGGGTTCAGTGGAAATACCATTTCCCCTCACATAGATGTCTTCTGCTTTCTCTGTGCCTGGCCCAGTGGGGAGGCCATGATGAATGAGTCAGACAGACAGGTTACAGAGTTGAGTTTCCAGCACTGAGAACAGGAATTCCCATCCCTCTCTTGAGAGCACAGCCTTCCCACAGCAAGGGGAAAAAAGATAAGATTAATGGATGGGCAGACATTGGATCTTAAGAAGGGGGCTGCAGATCCTGTGAACCGACCAAACTGGAGGGGTGTTTGGGGATGAGATCATGGAGAACTGTGCCCTGCTCCGTAGACTGCACCCCAGGCAAAGAACAAAAGCCAAATAGGTTCTGGGCAGAAGATGCCTACAAACAACCTACCTGCTATCTCCTTGCCCACCAACCTTCAAGCCCTACCTGTGAGAGGATGCATAGGAGAGAGTGGCTGGATGCTTCAAAACACAGGGCTTGGCTTGGCGATGTAGCTCATTTGGTGGTACACTTGCCTTGCATGTCCAAAGCTCTGAGTTCACTCCCCAGAACCCTATAAACTGAGTATGGTAACAGAAGCCTGTGACCCCAGCACTCAGAAGATAGAGACATGGGGGGCGGGGGAGGTCATAAGATCAAGAAAGCTCTTGGCTACATAGCAAATTCAGTTCTAGCCTGGGCTACATAAGACCCAGTCTCAAAACAAATTTTAAAACTAACAATTATACAAAAGGTTTTTTCCTAGTGGGTGGTGGTGAATGAAGAGCCTAGTGGGTACAGAAGGGGCTGAGAAAGTGGCAGGTGACAGGTGAGTACTCACCACTGAATGAGAGGTGTAGCGCTCCATCTAAGGCTCCAGGAACATCACTGTGGAAGGGGGGAGGCAGAAAAAATGGAAGAGCCAAAGGATAAGAAGAAGGGGTGGAAATGCCACTTTCTGGACAAGACACCCCGTTGCACAGGAGTAGGCCCATCAACAGTCATGCTGAGCTATTTCCTAACAGATTCAGGGAAAGGGTGAGTCATTGCTTCCAGGCGTGTACCCACTGGTGACCCCACTGTTCTCTAGTGGGTAGGTCCAGTCAGATACTCACACAGAGGGCTGTAGTAAAATGAACTAATTCATGAAACAAAACCGGAAGTCGTGGATCTGGAAAAGGGATTATGTGGGAGGATAATGGGGAGGAATGACAGACCTGCAACTCTGGTTCTAGGGCTTCAGACTCCCCCTTCTGGCCTCT
>JAQHUG010000032.1:3318814-3328962 GCA_028555095.1 Dicrostonyx torquatus | reverse complement strand
AAAAAAAAAAAAAAAAGGAATTTGAAGTCTTGAAATGGCTAACCTTTTTGCTCTCATGCTTATAAATGTCTAAATTCTAACCCCTTGGAGTAAACCCAGTGCTGTTGCCTTTAACATGCATAAGTATATGAAGAGTGTTTCCTGATGTGCACGAGGAACAAATTTCAAATTTGCACTGTCCAACCCACTAGCTATGAGCCACATAGTTTTATTTTGCTCTGGTGCTGGGAGTGGAACCTAGGACCTTGCACAGACTAGGCTAGTTGTCTACAAATGAACTGTATCCCCAACCTATTGAACACTATTGGTGTGTATGTATATGTGTGTGTGTGGATTTATACATGGTGTACATGTGTGTTATACGCCAGAGATAGATGTTGGGTATCTTTTCCAATCCCTCACCTCCTTATTTTTGAGGCAGGGTCTGTCACGACTTGGAGCTCGTGAATCTAGTTAGGATGGCTGGACAATGAGGTCCAGGGACCTGCCTGTTTTGACTCTGAAATGCCTGAGTTATGAATGCATGTCACTACACCCATTTTTTTTTTAATGCAGATCCTGGACATCCAAACGCAAGTTCTCACCCTCGTGCATGGACATGTTACCGGATGAGTCATTTAGTCACTGAACACTTTAAATGTGACTTGCCCAAGCTGAAATGGAACATATCATGCCCCTTGGATTTCAAAGACAGAATCAAAAGCAAAGAATGTAAATATTTTATATTATTATATTTTCAATATATGGGATTAAACAAAACATGCTATTAAAATTCATTTCACCTGTTGCTTTTGTATCTTTTGATATGACTACTAGAGCACTTGAAACCACGCCCGCGGCTTGCATTTGTAGTTGGCCTTGTCCTTCTCTGAGAGGACACTGGCTTAGGTGCACAGGAAATAAGGACAAACTGCTTAAAGGGAAGACTGCCAGGACCGACCTCCTTTGCAGCTGTTCAGCTCTCTAGGTTCAGGGCAGAAACAACCTGAAATAACAAGGAGCATTTGATCTTTGGCTCCTGAATTTAAGTCAAGTTTAATTTGGGGGCTGGAGAGATAGCTCAGTGGTTAAGAGCTTGTTGCTTAATCATAAGGACCAGAGTTCGGGTCCCAGTATCCATGTTGGGTGGCTCAATGGCACCACTAACTCCAGCTCCAGCAGATCCAAAGCCCTCTTCTGCTCTCCTCAAGCACCTAACACGCATGTATGCATATGTTCACACAGACACAAACACAGACATATATACACATGCATAAGTAAAAATTAAAATAAATCATTAATATATATATATATTTAACTCATTGCTTTCTTTTTTCTCCTCTGACTTACAAATACCTAATCTCCTCATGTTTCTCACTCTCAGTTACCCAGAAAGAAAATCTGCTTGACCCATGTAATCCTCCATGCCCTTCCTTACTTAGAGGTTTTTGTAGCAGATGGTTTTTGACCCATCTATGAACTGTCAAGTTGTGACTGACAGAGAAGGTAGAAGAAATAAATGATAGGAATGACTTCGAAACTCTCCCCTCAGCAGGGACCAGGAGAGGGTCAACTTTGCATGGAGGGGTCTTCGGGAATGCCCGGCACACACTTCAGGTCCCAGTACCCTTGTTGGTGGCTCCTCAGGTCCCTAAAGACACATGTATGCATACATCCACGTAGACACATACACAGACATGTATACACACACATACATAAAAAACGTACCTCATTAGAAGTAAGTAAACTCAGAAATTTAAAAGAGCAAGAGGTGGGCCCACAGGATGGGTGAGCTGGTAAGGACACTGGCCGTCAAGACTGACAACCTGAGTTCAATCCCTGGAACCGCATTATGGAAGAAGAGAGACTGTTCTAGAAAGTTATCCTCTGACCTTCACACCTGTGCCCATGGCAAGCCACACACACACACACACACACACACACACACACACACACACATTTTTTTTTTTTTAACAAGAGGCACATCAAAGGCTCTGTGGGTTTTAGAACCGAGATCTGACTCATTCACTCTGTAAACAACAGGCCTGTTCTCAAAAAATATTTCAGTTGCTTCTAACACGGTCGCCATCTTGAACAGGAATCCAGGTGAGGAGGGAATGAAGAAGCAGACAGGGCAGGCAGCTTGCAGTCAAAGTCCCTATCTCAGTGATGCTGTCTCTTTGGTGAGCCACCTTGGGTAGGACACTTAACCACTCTGGCCATAGTCCTTCCATCTTTACAGGTCACAGAATGTCAGGAACTGAGAAGATTGGGCCGAACGGTGTTATCAGAAGAGCTGAAGACATGTGAAGACGTTCTAAGTGTGAGGTGTTGCTCTCTGCATGTTTACAGAAACATCAGCCTCAGTGTGTGCCTCACCACAGGGACCAAGGGCTCACTTCCACAACACTGGCAGTGTTAACTAACCCACGACTTCCACACCGCTCCTGTTAACTAACCCACTCAGCTGTCAGAATGCTTGAGACGGATAACACGTTCAGATAGCTTACCACACCATTTGCGTTTTCTTCACTGTTTTAACTTGGCACACAAAGTTCTGGGCCCTATTGCAACGTCTTTGTCCACGTGTGTCATTGTCCTTTGTGTTCCAACCCCTTGGCCATTTCCCACAACCTTGTCCTTCTGTGGATTCTTCCTCCCCTGGAACAGGCTCCAGTCTGTTTCTGGTCACCTGGGTTCTTTTACCCTCTGTTTTCCTCCTCCTTCTCCCCTCTCCTTTTGCATTTTGTTAAAAAAAAAAAAAAAAGTCCAAATGATGATTTAAAAAAAAAAAGCTATAAAGAAAATTTTAAACTATTATATTTGGAGCTCAGTTTAATGCCTACACGATATCAGTACACAATAAAATTTGGTGTGTGGCTTTTTGTTTGTTTGTTTTGTTTTGTTTTTTCGAGACAGGGTTTCTCTATAGTTTGGGGGCCTGTCCAGGAACTAGCTCTTGTAGACCAGGCTGGCCTCGAACTCACAGAGATCCTCTGCCTCCCAAATTTTTGTTTTTGTTGTTGTTGGGTTTTTTCTTGTTTTATTTTTTAATAGTTGTGTGTGTGTGTGTGTGTGTGTGTGTGTGAGATGGTTTGGATTTTTGTTGTTTTGTTTTCTTCCCACCCCTTCCCAAGACAGGACCTCGCTATGAAGTCCTAACTGGGCTTGAACCCAAGGTCTTTCTGACTGAGTCCTGAGGTAGCTAGCATGCCTGACCACCATGCCTGGCGGTGTTCTTAATGTCGTGACCCATCCCCTACCACAAAATAATAGAACGCCCCGCCCCCCACAGGCCAAGCGTTCACATGTGTAGGGGACCCTAGCAGTGACCTGTTGGTGTCATTTTCTTCTCTTCCCTGGAGATTCTGATGTTTCTGCGGTACCAACGACAATGGGCGCGAACAGTTTCCCACATTTGCATAATTGACTAGCCGCTCGAGTTTCCCTGCTTCTGGTGGGGAAATGGATCTCTGCATCTTTAAGGCTCCGCGGGGCTGTCTGCTCCAGCGACGCAGGCAGGCAGGGCAGGCTCTGCCGCAGCGACTCATCCCTTCGCTAAGGTCCAGTTAGCCAAGGTGGAGGATGGGAAAAGAATGGAGCTGTCCCAGCTCCTCAATGAGATCAGGGCAAACTATGAACAGCTTCTCACCAGAAATCAGATAGAGACGGTGCTGTCAACAAGGATGCAGGTAATGATTTCATTCAGCCAGGCACCTTCAGGATAAGGAGACAGTCCATGTCTCCCCGATTCCTGTCCCGGCCTCTCTGAGGTACAGTATTTCTTTTCCACGCAGCATCTACTGGGGAGGCAATGTAGGTGTTTCTGCACTGGGTCTCGGGTGGCAGACAGGGATAAACCCTGTGGCTGTGCTGCTGAATGACCATTCAATAAATATTGATCGGTGAATTGGGATTTTATGTAGATCATAAGGTGACCGACCGTCATCACTAAAGCACGGAGTCGACAAACAATGAAATGGTGCACTCCGACCTCTTTAGATTTTTCTGGAAAGACGCATTCCAAACACTCTTCAAAGATATTGTGGAGTTAATTATAGAAGCGATTTTAAAACATCTGTATAATGGAGGCTTGATAGTCAAGATTGTTTGCCTGCACATTCTGAGGAGGAGATAAAAGCAAGTAAAATATTTTTTGAAAGGTTTCTATCATCTTTCCCGTGCACTCAGCTTTCTGCTGATTGCCGTTGCTATAAATAGAATCATCTGGGTGTGCGGGTTTCAGAATCAAAGAGACAAATTCTAACAATCAAAATTCCCCCAGCTGGGTAGTGACTCTACACTGAAAAGTACCCCTTGTTGCATTTGGACTGTGAGAACCGTTTACTTCTGACATAAAGCTTGCAAGGTATTTAAAATAGACAAATGAAACAGAGCCAACTCAGACCAAGGCTCAATTCAAAATATAATATATATATACACATATATATGCATGTGTGTATATATAATGTACATTTTATATATATATATATATTAAGCTATTAGCAAGAAATCACAGGACTTCGTTCCATTAGCAACTGGAAGATCATTGTAAATTTTGCTTGTGGGTAACATTTTGAGTGTTCTAAAAGAATGATTAGTTCCCTGGATTAAATAAGGTCACTGGGCTGTTGGTTTAGATGCTGGAGAAGTTTGTTCGCCTTCATATGATGGGGGAAATATTAAGAGATGACGACTTTTGACAATTATAAACCAAATGAATACTTTATTTTACCAAGTAGAAATCTAAGTTTAGTTTACAAGTCCCCATGCTGAGCCGAGTGACTATGAAGAAAAACAGCAAAAACTCTGGCGAGTTCTGTTTGCAACGTCTGATAACATAAAGGTTTTGAGAGAAATGCCTTCCCCGAGTAATTTCACAAAACCAGTTCATTAGCACAACATATTGCAAAGTCCTGGGTTCAAACCCTAGCACCAAGAGGTAAATAAGACAAATAAAATAAGCATATAGTCGCTGCATAAAAAGTTACCCCAAAAACTCAGTGGGCTAAAATTTAGGCTATTGTATCTTGGCTTGTAATTCTGTGGGATGAGGAACCTGGGCTGTGGAGACTCTGGTGCAATATGAGACACCGAATAGGATGCAGTCACCTCAGGGTCCTACTGGCTGGCATCTCCAAGTGACTGGCTAATGTGTTTGGAACCTTGGCAGCGGTTTGCTGAAAGGCTGACTTGAAACACCTGAGCCCGCTTCCCTCTCCACGTAGTCTCGGGTCCCTCTCTACCTAGCTTCCTTACAGGACCCTCTCTAACCGGGTACCCAGATTTCTTCTACAATCATGACCCAGGGCTCCCAGAAACATAATATGGAAGCTGCCAGGCTTTCTTAAGGCATAGCCTAGAATGGGCACAGCGTCACCTCTACCATACCCAACTGGTCACAGCAAGACTCAGGACATGAACTTGGGGAGGGGTGATTCACTGGGGACCATCTTGAGAATCTAGCTAACAGTTTATCTGCCAGTTCCCTACTGGGAATTCAAAAGACCAGCGGTCCCCATAGCTTAGGTTGTTTCCAAAAGTCTTTTCATTCTGTTTTATAGTTGCTCCCGTAGTTGTTGGTCGCTTGACTTTGCCAAGTTAACATGTGATCAGCTGATGAAAGAAAGAAAAAAAATTTCCCTCCAGCATCTTTCTTTTTCCATTTTTCGGTCAGGGGAAGGGGTGATTACGTGTACGTGTGTGCATGTTTGCATGTGCATAGGTGAACTGTGCAAGGTTCACATACATGCATGTTGGTGGGGAACCATGGTTGATCTCAAAAATGGTCCTCCATCACTCTTCCACTCTGTTAGCTGAGGCCAGGTTTCTCAATCAAATCCAGAGCTCACCGATATGTCCAGACTTGAAACTTCCTATCCCACCTTCCAAAGCTGGAACTCCAGGCAGGCTTCTGTGCTCACTCAGCATTTACATGGGTTCTGGGGATACGAGCTCCTGCTTGTAGGCTTTCATGACAAGCAATTAGTGAGCCAGCTCTCCAGCCCTTTCCTCTAATCTCTTGCCCTAAACTTTATTCACACAGACTTTTACTGACTCTGGCTTCCCTTAAACAAAATCTACCATATAACCAAATTTACAAATTTAAAAGAACATTTAAAAAGTTGTCTTTTTTTTTTAACTTCATATCAACTCAACACATTGCTCCTAATGAGGTTGCTGAAAGGCTGACTTGAAACACCTGAGTTGTTAACTGGTGTTTTCTTTCAATTCCACCAGCATGAAAACCTTTCAAGCAAAACAGAGAATACCCAGTCCCTCCCTCTCCACCCCATGCCTGCCCAGGCAGGCATTTTACTGCTGAGCTACACACCTTCCCCTAATTGTTTTTATAACAGGAGAATATTTAGAAAATAATCTTTCTAAATAGACTAGAGGATAGTTTAGAGGACAGCTCAGCTAACTTTACTGTGAGAGTTTGAGGACCTGATTCTGACCCGCAGGACCCATATATAAAAGGCAAACATGGCGGTGTGCACGTGTGATCCCAGCAATGTGATCTGGAGACAGGCACGCAGATCCCTGGGCTCACCTGCCAGCCGCTCTAGCCTCATCAGCAACCCGGGTCCCAGTAGGAAACCCTGTCTCAAAAAAACAAAAACGAACAAACAAAGATCATTTTAAAAAAAAGTAAAAAGGTTTCTGCAACACAGAACTCCATTTAAGAACCTTGACGCCTACGACAACTTGATTTTCCAATTTCCCAGCATAGTAATACGCTTTCTAGTGGTGTCTCCTCCCGGTCCGTCCATCCAGAATTGACCCCTTTGGGGATTTACAGCTGTGTATCTGCCTCTATGAAGCAGCCTACAAAAAAAAAAAAATGTTGGAAAATATTCACTGAATTTCCCTCGATCTTTGTTATCAACAGATAAGGGAATGTAAAAGAATCAGAGGTCACAAATTTGTCTCAAAAACTTTCTCTTCGTTAAAACAGATGTATTTCCCTGTATTTCGCAGGCTGCCATAGTGGGAAGGGACTTTTCAGATCATTTTACAGCAGAGGAGATTGGGGCTGGGGACATAATTGACTGGCTCAGGGATTTGATTAATTAGTAATGAAAAGAAGATGCGATTTGATTCCTGTGTAATTGTTCTATGATTGCTTTAAACACCTCCCTCTCAAGAATGCCTTTGGGATTTTTGTTTCTCTTGGGTTTTGTTCTCTTGTTCTTGTTGCTATTTGCTGTTGTTATTGTTGACTCTCTTACAGCTAGAGGAAGATATAACGAGGAGAATGGACAAGGATGAGGAGGCTCTGAAGGCAGCTCAGGCTGAACTCAAGGAGGCGCGCCGCCAGTGCCACCACCTGCAGGTGGAAATCGAGTCTCTCCACGCTGTGGTAAGGAAGATCACAAGAAACTGGCTCACTGCACCCCAGAGGCTGTGTGATTTAGGGAGAGGAGGGGCCTTGGGAAAGAAGCTTGGCAGAGCATCTGCCCAGCATGTACAAGAGAGAGGAAAAGAAGACAGCATCACTCCACAGTGGAGGCCACTGAGCGCTGGTGGGAGCCTCGTTCTCTCCCGCCCAGTGGCTGTAAGCAGCTCACTGGAGGTTCAGTTTACACCTAGAAAAATTCAGTTATGCTTCTCATTGCTCTGGGGCTCCTTGACACTTGATAGGAGGAAAAAAAATGGATCGTATGCTGCTATTATCTATAGTCTTCCAAAAATTGGCTTCTTGTATTGGTGTCATTGAGATTTCTAATGGGAAAATACTTTAGCACTTTCCTAATATGCCTTTTCCTACTATGTTTGTTTGTTTGTTTGTTTATGTGCGTGCACATGTGAAAGCCAGAGGGCAGTTCTTGTGAGCCAGCTCACGCCTTCCACCTCGTGGGACCAGGGTTTTGGACTCAAGTTGGGACAATACCTCTGTCCACTGAGCCATTTCACTGGCCCCTAGCATGCCTTTTATAAGCAGTCTGTTTCACCTTTGATATTCATTATATTTTCAGTAATTTACAAAATCAAATAATTCAGAATGACAGTATGTAAATCACAATGTAAACTTTTTCTGGCCAGAGGAAATATTACAACATTATTTTGAAATACAGAAAGCTATCTAGTTATGTATATTTTTTTAAAACATCAGTACTGGAAATGAAACTCAAGGTCTTGTACATGCTAAACAAGTGTTTACCAGGGGCCGCATCCTCAGCCCCTGTGTCTTGTTGTTGTTGTTGAGATATCATCTCACAAAGCTGCCTAAGTGGGCCTTGAACTGGTGCTCCTCCTGCCTCCTTGTGAGTAGCTATGATTACAAGTGTCATCATGCTCAGTTGCTAAATATAATTTTCTTTTCAGAAAAAAAAAAACGAAGACAGGTTTAGTGGCTTATGTCTATAATCTCAGCATTTCAGAGGCTAAGGAAGAAAGGTTGCCATTAGTGCAAGGTCAAATTGAACTTCAGAATGAACTAGGCCTCCTTACACACACACCAGTAATTCCAAGTTCAAGACCAGCCTGGGCCACATCATGAGACCTTGTCTCAAACAGCAGGAAGGGGGCCAGCAAGATGGCTCAGCAGGTAAAAGTGCTTGCCGCAAAGCCTGATACCCTGAGTTTGATCTCCCAAACTCACATGATGGAACAAGAAAAACAATTCCTGAAAGCTCTCCAATGACTTCCACACGCATACATTTACTTGCACAAAATAATGTTAAATGTCAGGGGCCAGCCTCGACAAAAATACCTTTCTTCCAGAGTGAAGGCGTGGGAATTTAGAAATATAGTAAAGAATATGAAGACGCGAATGAAAATAATTTTAAAACGCAGAAATGTACAAGGACAGTATTGGAAGGGAATTTCAGTGAGTACTGAAAATTCGTCTATGTTTAATTTCCAACTGTTTAATACACCCCTGATTTCAAAAGGCTGGAGTAGAACAAAAGGACTGCATTAGCATACAAATTGAAAGTCATGGCGCACATTCACCCTTGACCAATCACTCCCTGGGTGGAATCCCAAATTATTTCCATAAAGTAAACTGGAACTTAGTTGGATCCTTAGACTTTTGTTTTAGGTAGGAACCAACTACTTCCCTATTTCAGGAGTCTGAGGTCTGGCAAGTAGCCAAACCTGTTGACAATAGTCTTGAGAGAGCAGAACTATGATTTACAACTCTGGAGTTCGAAGCACAACAATCTCGAATGAACTAAAAACAAGTCCCAAACTCTCTGACCTTTGGCCTCTTTGGGCCTCCACAGTTTAAAAAATGAAGAAAATTCAAATGGAAAAAAGAAAAAAGGTCCTCTTGCATAAGTAAAACAACTGTTATAACCTTTCAAATAAAAAAAGTGGAACTCCATGTGTGATTCAGTGCCTATCCTGTTCAAGCCCCTGGCTTTGATTGCTAATGCCAAAACCAAAAATAAAAATAGACAGATAGATGATGGATGGATGATAGGTGGATGGATAAATACATAGACAGACAGACAGAATGGAACAGGTGACAACATCGCAAATGAGACTTCAGAAGCCCATTCGGTGTCACTGGTTCACGGCTGCTGATGTCTGTCAACAGGAAAGGGGCCTTGAAAACTCTCTGCAGGCCAGTGAGCAGCATTACCAGATGCAGCTGCAAGACCTGGAGTCGGTGGTTGACAGACTAGAGAAGGAGCTGCAGGAAGTGAGGTACGGCATCGAGAGGCAACTTCAGGAGCATGAGATGCTTCTCAACACGAAGATGCGGCTGGAGCAGGAAATAGCCACCTACCGCCGCCTACTAGAACAGGAAGAGCTCAGGTACCTAAGTCCACATCGCTAATGGCACAGGGTGGCATGGGGCCACATGCACAGAGCCACTCTTGATGCCATCAGAGAAACCAAATCCAAAATAAAGCCCACCACCCCCACAGCTGTTCACTGAGCTCCTATGGCAAAGCGGGATTAGCACACCCTCCAAGTAGCATGAAGAACTATGTCCAGCCTGCTCAAACCAGCACATTCATACCCAGAGTTGGCTGTTACAACTCTTGTTCACTAAGGTGATTTTTCTTGGCCTTCCCACTTTCTCCATTGCTTCTCTCTTTAGTCTTTGCCTTTCATAGATCGCTCCCAAAGAAGTTCGGTGTCTCACAACCTGCCCCTAAGTTCCCACCGCCACACCACAGTGAACACCAAAATGATATTAATATAGTTAGGGG
>JAQHUG010000032.1:3282325-3314383 GCA_028555095.1 Dicrostonyx torquatus | reverse complement strand
AAAGAAAGAAAGAAAGAAAGAAAGAAAGAAAGAAAGAAAGAAAGAAAGAAAGAAAGAAAGAAAAGGTGATTACTCTAGTTACTAGGACACCCAACTGCTCATCATCTGAACTCTTCTATCCAGAACTCTAGTAGCACGGCCACAGGCCTTAGAGAAGGTCCTCTCTGAACTAGGAGTAAGAGTTCTTACAGTCATTTCTGTGAAGTAGCAGCATAGTAAACTGAGCTAAGAGTGTCTGCGGGACTTGTTCTCAATTGTTCAAACTGTAATAAATAAAGGCGTAAAACATATTTATGAATAAGTGAAGAGTTGTTGCAACATTTTTAAAAACAACATAATTTGTTTAATGCAGGTATATTGGAGACCTTAAATAATAAATACCTGTTTTAAGACACTAGATGGTTATAGGCTTTTTTTTTCCCCTAAACAACAAAAGGAGTACAGACCACTGTTCTGTGTTTCCAGCTGAAGAATCATAAGGGCTACAGCTATGCTAGCATTTTAGTGCAGCCTTCAAAATCAATCCCCCTCCCTAACCCTTCCTCTCTCCATATGTGTGTACATATATGTATATATTTTGACCAGTAAATATGCTTTAGCCACAAAGAAATTGTTAAGTAACTTTTAATATAATACAGGAATTTAACATGTCTTTTTCTTTCTATTACCTCGGGTTCCTTTTCGCCTCATTCTGTTTAGTAGAAAGGAATGATGCGGTATTATCAAGGATACAGCAGCATATTAACTGCTTTTTCTTGCATAAGCATCTGAACTATAATTGCATCCTATACATAAAAATGTGTCTTTTGGACTAGAGGCATAGCAGGGTGGCACTGGGTCTGGACCTCAGGAAAAAAAAGGGAAATTTCATTCATCACTAAATGCTACAACTTTATTAAAGCTTTGGTGTGCAGTCATATAAACTGTTGTGCTGGTTACCGTCCTGTACATCAATGACTATGGTAAAGCAATACATTAGTGTAATCTACTGCCGTACTGTTAGGACTGGGCATTGCGAATCAGCAGCTTGCTAGAGAAATTCCACTATGCAGCTTTTGTGTGTATAACAGGCAGTACTTGAATTTGTAAATGAGTTTTGTTTGCTTCAAAGCATTTTAAAATCGGAATATGAATTTACCAAAGTAAATGATACCGCTATAATAAAAAAAAATTGAAACATGAACTGTAAGGCTGCCTTGTATTTGAGCTCTCTTACTTCAAGGTTGTCTGTACATGGCTAAGCCAAACAAAGCTGGCTCACTTGAGGAAGAAAGGAAACTGCAGTCACAGTAGCGCATACCTCTAATCCCAGCACTTGGAAGACAGAGGCAAGAAGAGCTTTTAGTTCCAGGCCACACATCTCATAACCATAATTACAAAACCCTATAATTCTGGAAAAAATGTAATAGTGGACAGCATTATTTGCAGAATCCCAGGCACTGCAGTCAGCGAATCATTTGCAAGCATCAGTCACTGTACAAAATAATACTGTCCTCTCTTACAGAGGAATAGAAATGAATATTCCTCCATCTCCTGAAAATATTCCAAATGCATGAGTTCACAACAAAATACAAAAATAAAGAGTAATTCCAGTTACTAATGAAAGATCCCGGAGCGGGGAGACTCTCAGTCAAGTCTCGGGATAACATGACCCCCCAGGAACTCACGAGAGACCGTCCTTGCTGCAATCACACAAGATTTATTGACAGGTACCAGCGCTGGGGACGAGACTCATATCCCACGCAGGGGAGGAGTTTGACCTCAAGTAGCTGGGAGGAGTATTTAAGGGAAGAAACCACAACCCAGTAATCTAAAGGGGGTAGGGAGGGCATCATTGGAAAATTCTGAAAATATCAGTGATCATTGAAAATTCCGAAAATACCAATGATAATCACAAGGGGGTAACTCCCTGTTTCTCAAGATTATTCTCAAGATTATAATCTAACTTTATCTTCAGCTAGTTCCTAAAACAGAGTCACTGAACCGGTTAATCTAGATTTCTGATTCTTCTCTCCCTGCTTAGATTTTTGGCTCTATTTTTTTCTGCTGGGGGGGGGGTGTCTGGATTTATCCAGGTCTTTCCCTAACAATTGGAGGATCTGAGCCCCAGCTCTGCCAGTAACAGACCATGTGAGAGGAGGATTCGCTCTCCATCTCTTAGGCCTCAAGTTCACACCTGAAGATAAAGAGAAGGCCACGCTTGCTTCTAAATGCTGCCTTCCCTGTAGTGATATTTTGTTTATGTTTTAACAAATAAAGCTGAAGAGCTAATAAGCCACTAGAGGCCAGGGAGTGGAGGCACACATCTTTAATCCCAGGACTCGGGAGACAGAGGCAGACGGATCTCTGTTAGTTCAAGGCCACCCTGGGCTAAACAAGATTGAATCTATCTAATAGAGAAACAGAGCTGGGCAGCGGAGGCTCAAACAAAGGTGACCCCAGCACTTGGAATCCCACGCCTTTAATCCCAGCACTAGGAAGGTGGAGGCAGAGTGATATGGCTGGGTGGTGAGAGGAATATAAGGTGGAGGGGAGACAGGAACTCAGGGCAGTCTGAGGTTTGGTAGAGACAGATGCAGTCTGAGGACAGGATCACCCTCTGTCTAAGCATCGGTACAGGTAAAAGAACTCTCCAGTGTCTGGCCTCTCTGCTTCTCTGATCTTCAGCACTAACCCCTATATCTGACTCTGGGTTTTATTATTAAGACCAACTAGAATTCGAGCTACACTTCCCTGCCTCGCAGCTGCTTGAAATAATATGCACACTGAAATATCCGGCAAGGCACTCAAATGTACAATTCTACTGAATAAAAACAGTCTCTGGAAGTAAAGAATTTGTGAGGAAAATCATAACTGACAATGATTCAAAGTTCAAAGCATAATAGCTATTTTAAACTCAATTATTTCAGAAACAATTATTCCTTCCTGGTAAAGTAGCCAACTTGTACTGTTCTGACATGACAGTCTTTGAAGTACAAGTGATGGCTAAAGAAAAAGAAATTATTTTTATGTTAAAGTTTAAAATAAATTATTTGAACATTATTTTTTAATCTATTGTGTATATGTGATGTTATTACATTTCTCTGTCTGCATGTGTGCATGTGGATCACATGGAGCATGTGGAGGTCAGAGGACAACTTGTAGGGGTTGGTTCTCTCCTTCCATATGGGTGGATTCTGAGGCTCGAACTTAGGTCATCAAGCTATGAAGCAGGCATCTTTACCAGCTAAGCCATCTTGACAGTCCCCTTAAGATTTTTGAAGTCTTGCTGGGCGGTGGTGGCGCATGCCTTTAATCCCAGCACTCGGGAGGCAGAGGCAGGCGGATCTTTGTGAGTTCGAGACCAACCTGGTCTACAAGAGCTAGTTCCAGGACAGGCTCTAAAGCTACAGAGAAACCCTGTCTTGAAAAACCAAAAAAATAAAAAAAAATAAAAAAAAGAAAGGTACTTGGGCCGGGCGGTGGTGGCGCATGCCTTTAATCCCAGCACTCGGGAGGCAGAGGCAGGCGGATCTTTGTGAGTTCGAGACCAACCTGGTCTACAAGAGCTAGTTCCAGGACAGGCTCTAAAGCTACAGAGAAACCCTGTCTTGAAAAACCAAAAAAATAAAAAAATAAAAAAAATAAAAAGATTTTAAAGTCTTAAGATCTAGAGGAAGATCCAAAGGGGAATAACGAGATCATCATCCGTTAATTTCACAGATAATAAGCATCTAAATAAATCATCTATTGTTCAAGATATCAAATATCCCCACCCCTAGACAATGAACTACAGGCAACAAAAGAATGCTGAGAGCAAGAAGTCCTTCCCAGGGATGAACCCCCTAACGGGTTATCCAGTACCAAAAGGTCAGCTCTGAAACCATGTGATAGGAACACTAACTGAATTGAACATGTTGTGTTCATATAGTTATGTGATACACACACTCACACCACAGCACGGTGCGCCCCCACCTCCTTTTCTACCACTGCATCCTACAATCACTAAGGCAGGGAAGTAACAGGACTTCCCTGAGTTGCTGAGCAGGCCAGGATAGTGGATCCGTGATGTGACTTTGTGGATCCTACATTCACCCTCTGTAGGCTTTTTATGCTAAAAACCAATTCCAGATACATTCTCTCACGCCACCCATTTGTCTGACAAAGTCTCCTTTAGTCTTTGCTTTCAATGTGCTCTTTCATTTCATTAATTTCTACTCATGGGTATGAAAATATTGGGCGATGGAAGAACTGGATGGTATTATCACTTATGCCTGCTCTGTGGGGCTAAGGGGTAGCCCCAGAATTCAACCAGTTTCTCTAAATGCCAACACTGCCCTTAGATAACCACAGGTCATCTATTTGTTTTTTTTTTCTCCACCATGACCCACATCTACCAGGTACTTGGAATTAATAAAATGAGCCTTGGAATGGTCCAGAAAGGTGCCACTACACACACTAGCTGAACACCTAATTATGAAAGTAGCCCTCACAAAATATTGGTAATTATGAAATTGTCCAGTTCAGATGTCTGAACCTTTGCTTTCAAGACTTTCCAAGAGTACAGATGCCCAGTCCCATACAGAGAGTATCAAGACAGAGGACTATAAAGAGCCTGGGAAAGTTCCAGGAAGGCATCACAAAGAAACAGTTGAGCTGGCTATCTGCAGGCAGGTGAGACTAATCAGAACTGGTTCTCCTGGAAAGACATGTAAATTGTCACAGGTATGCGACCTGGCGAGAGTGAGCTGACAGCTGAGGACCCTAGGCTCAGAAACCCGTCGCCATCACTCAATCTCTAGAAGCATCTAGAAAACTACAAAACTCCCGTGTTGCTTTTCGCTGAGGCTGTTGAGACGGGGAGCCCCGCTGGGCGCCGGCGAGAACCTAAACGCGGCGACCCGAGTCTTCTCCGCCTCCATCCTCCATCCTGCAGCGGCGGCGTACTGAGGACCACAGCTAAGGGTATCGCCGGGGTGCGGGGTGTGCGGGAGCTGCGTCCCGCCCTCTCCCGGCAGAGGCTCCGGCGTGCCTTCGCCCGGCGCGGGTCTCACGCGGCGATACCACGGCCTCGGTGGATCCCCGCTGCGCTCCCGGCGCAGTTCCTGCCGCCCGGCCGCGAACCAGGGCCCGCAACGCGGCCCGGCCTTCTCCGCCCTCCTCGCCGTGACGAATCGGCGCCCGGCTGGGACAGGATCCGAATTGGAAGAGTTCTGAGGAAACTGGAGAGCCTGAAAAAAAATCCTCGGCTGCACTAAGCCTCGTCACGTCCTCACTGGAAGGGCTATTCGTCTGAGAAGAGCCGGCCGCGGCCCGCAGAGAAATCCCTGAGCGTGTGGAAAGTGCGAGCGCGGAAGCTCCGGCGCGAGGGGCGGGGCGAGCGCGGGACAAAGGGAAGCGAAGCCGGAGCTGCGGGCGCCTTTTCGGCCCGCGGGTGAGTGTTTCCAAGTGGGCCCGACCCGGTCGGGGAGGGTGGCGGGCCGTGGTGTGTCGGCTTGGCGGGACCCCGAGTTCCCGCGGGCTGCTGGGGGTCGGGCTCAGCTCCGAGGCGGGAACTAGGGCCGATGCGGCCTCTATGAGGCCTAGCTGCGGCGGGGTCACAAGGAAGCCCCATCCGGGACAGCTCCTCCGAGGCGCCACTTTTCCCTTTCCGCTGGACCTCGGATGCTGGCCGAGCACCGATGCACACCCCCCTGCGGGGGAGTTGTCAGAAAAGCTCAACCTCGGCCACAAACTCAGGGGTGGGGACCTCGGGAAGCCCTCCGAGCAAGGCCAGCGGCGGGGGGGGGGGCTCACCCACCTAGAAGGTGGTTCCCTTTTTGGTTCAGGCAGCGACCTAAAGACTCCCGAGGTGGCCTGGAGTGAGGAGTGAACTCTGAGACGGCGTGGGTTGGGTTTAAACCCACCCCTGGCAGTTTTGGGCCTACAGCTTTAGACACTTTTTCTTAATCGCCCTGAAACTGTTCCTTCGTTTGTAAAATGGGGACAGCCGAATGTGTCTGGTAGGGTCGTTGTGAATAGTGAGCGAGACTGTGTAATAAGCCTACCTTGTAAAAGTAATTAATTATTCCACAGATACTGAGTTCCATGTCAGGCACTAGGGTTAGATCCACTCTTGAAAGTTACAGGAGAGCAATCATTTGTTAGCCTTGAAGTGTAAGGGACCAGGGACCTTGTTACAGTTTCTGTCGGGGCTCCCCACAGCAAGGCCTACTGGGTGTTGATGGAAGAAAAGAGAGGCCTGGGTTGAGAAACTTAAGTTCCCATATCAGAACTCTCACCCTGATGATTTCTTAAAATGAAGACTAGAAGAAGAAAAAAAGTGTTGTACATAGCGATGGCTGAAAGTACTCCAGTAATCATAGCTTACTCACCTTTCTAAAGATGAATTCTCGTCTCTATATATTACCATTTGTGGTGTGTGTTGAGTAAGGAGCGGGCTCACATCTGTCCATGTTGTGAGCTGGTCATACTAGGACCAAATCCGTGAAGGATTGAGCTAGGTTTGAGCAATACAGGAATAAATTCGACCATCCCTCCTCTCTTTCAAGACAAAACCGAGCTATATTGGCATGTCGTGTAAGGGAAGATGCCATTGATCTTTGTAACCAGATAAGAATACAGAGAAGATGCAGTTGTTGTGCCCAGATAATTTATCAGGAAAGCACCTGAGTAATTTCTGAGATGGGCTGTAAAGGACCAATAAGAGCCATTCCTTCCAGTAGACTCTGAAAATGTGTTCCCTCGCTTACGAAACTATTTACCAACAAAAGAGAATGTAAAGATGGTTATCAAACCAAATTATCTTTCACACTGTTTCCAGGAATAAGACATTTGCTCTGTCTCAATAAAAGATGTCCCCTAAAAAAAAGCAGAGCTGCTGGTCAGGGATTTGTCAGTGTCTGGTAGGCCTTGTTGGGGTCACCCTGCTAATACATCACATTCTATTGTCATTATTTTTTTTTTTACCAGTCTAAGTAAACGTTTGCATGGCATCAGCAAAATGTTTTCCATACAAGACATGGCTCAATCTCATAAGCAAAAACTTAAAGATCCATTTCTAATACAACTCTATAAATTTCCCGGTAACATTCATCATTTAATTCTGATCAACCAAATGATTACAAGAACTAGTTAAAAATATGCGAAAGGCTTGATTACTAGCAATTAATAGTGACGTAATTGCTCAGAAATACCAATCAAACTACCCTATTCTTTAGGAAAACATTCTCTTATGCTTGCTGAGTTTTGATTCTCTTTTTTTTTCTTTTTTTTCTTTTTTTTTATTTTAGTGTCTCAGATTCATTCTTAAGGAACTGAGAACTTAATCTTCCAAAATGTCAAGTAAGTTTCAATTTTTATATTTATCAATCTATGTTAATACGAGACTAATGCCCTAGCAAATGGGAATTCCAAACTACTCTCATTTTTTTTTCTTCAAAACAGGACCATTGGTAGTTTTGTTGCATAGTATTATATCTCAGTTGTTTACAAGAAGTTATTTATTTTCTTTCAAACAGAAAGACCATCTTATGCCCCACCTCCCACCCCAGCTCCTGCAACAGTAAGTTTTAATTTTCTTGTTAATGTAATAGCCAAGTCTGGCCTTGATACAAAAACCCAGATGTCTTCCAGTGACAGTCACTCAGTCATCACAGCCACAAGATAGAAAATTCAGCTAAAAATCAGCACTTCCTACTAAATAAAATAATTCTTTTCATCCTACTTTGAACTAAAGCCAACATCTAAAATTACATACTGTGAGCTTCCAATCTCCTGTGCTCCGTTTTTTCCTAATGGAAAATGAATGAAACAATTCTTCCTTGTTTTCCCTGTTAAAGAGTCTGTAAGTTGATTAAATGCTTGTTCTGGCATTATTTATCCTTTTGCTATTGTTGTTTTAAACCTAACCTTTAGCTGGTTATTACATTTTTTTCTCTCACTCTAAGGGCTAGGGACATAGCTGAGTGCCAGAGCGCTCGCCTAGCATGTGCAAGGCCCAGGTTGGAGCCCCAGCAACACATTTTTTAGTTAAACTTTCTTGTCTATATATATAAAATTTTCACATTAAATAAACTTTCTAGTTCTGAAGATAACAACACTCACCATAAGTCTTATTTTCAAGCTGCTCAAGTAAGAATTTCATTACTCGTGGGTCAGAACTTGCTGCCGAAGTGCCTTCTTCTCCATGAATATGCTGATTGGCCTACTGATCTGTTTTGAAGTGTCTGATGGTGGAAACTTTTTCACCCAGCAAGCTCTAGCCCTGCTTGATCAGCATGTAAAATAATTGTCCAGTCCACAATTCAGATTTCACAGCAGCTGTGCAGGCCCTTGTTGAAATGCTGAAATGGCTTTCTTACCATTTAAAAAAACAAAACCACTTAACATAACCATATCCTACAAAATCAGAGTCAGGGTTATTTTGATTTATTTTGTTTTGTTTTGAGACAGGGTCTCTATGTAGCCCAGGCTGGCTTCGAAATGGTGATCCTTCTGCCTCGGCCTCCCAAGTGCTGGGATTAGCAGCATGCCCAGCCTCAAATTAGTTCTTTAATATCTGCTAGCTCTTCCTTCCATCCCTCTACCAACTAATTTCAGGCTAGTCTCCTTTTATTACTAATGAGTTCCTTTGTCATGTTGTTTTCTCCATGAGGTAACTAGTCTGATTTACTAACCTCTAGGTGAATGTTTTAGCTACATTTATCAGCAGTTTGCTTCTCCTGAGATGCTCTTTTTAAAAAGCATATCATACATTCTTAAGTTCACTTCATGTAATACAGTCTGTAAAGATATTTTGGTAGACTGTAAAGTCTTGTGTTTCATTATTTTCTTTCTTAAAGAATAATTTTTACCACCATCTCCATCACATACTCATGGTTGTGTAAAGATTGAGTTGAGCGATTAAGAGCCTCAAAGATATAACTAGGTCCCTCAGCTTTAGAAATGGTATAATTACTATATACTAGTTTCATTTTTTTAATTCCCCTATTTGCTCACGTTATTGATTCATATTGAACCTGTGGCTCTCATTCTTTATGCAGTGTTTGGAGGTATCATTTTTATATAAATAGTGCCTCCAATAGTTTATATGAACAAACTTGCTATTTATTTTTTAAATAAAGATATTTTAAAAACCAGGATTCCCTCCTGAGTTTTCATACAAAGAAGGGGATCTTTTTTTTTGTCCCTTGTACCATAATTTCACATTTTCACACAAAATCCAGGAACTAGGAATTCTAACATCTAGTAGAATAAATATAGAATGAGTTAGCCACTCTCTCTTTTTTCACTCCATTGCTTTTCCCACCATCACCACCACCCACCCCTCCACAGCCACCACCCAGATGAGCCACTCCATGTGTAACATGCACTTCTTTTGTGCCTTTACTATTTCCTCTGTGTTTTGCTACTTAAATATGCTTAATTTGCGTCTTTTCTAACTATGGGCTATAATTGATCACTTTGTTCTCCTCTAAAAAGTATCACATGTGCTGCCTGCTTGAATGTCTTTGGATACTAAGGATATGTACAAGGGCATGTTTTAGGAAATGACATTGATTTTGTGACAACTAAAGTCTAGCGGGGATGTGTCAAGTGTACTCTTGTATAATCCAGGAGAGCTATGTTAATTGCATGTAAAAATGACATTGCTATCACTTACCATGATTGAGTTTGACTTAAGTAAACTATACATTTTTGGTCTCTCTTTACTACATTTTTTAATGCATTTTGTCTTGATTTTTATGAACATTGGATGTCATTGTATTAACCACAAGGCCACAATTACATAAGAACCCATTTGTGATTATATCAACACATAATTCACAAAAATCAAGAATTTTGTCGCTGCAGCGAGCAGTTGTATTTGGAAAGGCTGAGAGCCTTCAGGATATCAGATGAAAAAGAAGTTCAAGTCTGTCAACTAAAAAGACATAGTTCCCATTAAAATTAAATGCATAAACTGTTCATGATCACCTATGGAAGATGGATCAAAGAAGAGATGGAAGAGAAAGCCTATGAGAGAATGACTGGGTTAAAGATCAGATAGTACCCCAGTATGAAATCTATGCATTTCTTACAAGTCCTTGTTTGAAATCATGCATGTGACATCCATTGAATCCAGCATATGTTCTTTCCTACTGACAATTCCTGGCCTCCTGATTTGAGTCTCTTCTCATTTGTCACATATAAAATTACTTAAAGCTGTCTTTGAAAGCAGATCCATTTCTTGTTTTTGTTTCTAGTAAACGAGTGCATTGGTGGCATCCACATAACTGTCCAATAAATCATGTTTCGTTTGCATGTAGTGTTTTCAGACTTAAAGTTTATCATATTTGAAGCTTTCCCATCTCAGACATCACAGATTGCCAAATTCTTATCTCATACTGTTGACCATGAAGTAGTTGTAGATGTTTGAAACCGCAGTGTGATGCCTTCCTCAGAAACAAAACACAACAACTTACTCTGTCTCACAAGCATCCCTAACCCCCACCAAGGAAAAGAGGGAAAGAGAAGAAACACACACAATCTCACATGCACGTGCATGCACATACAGACTTGCAGGCTGGTTTCTCAATTAAAAAAAAAAAAAACTTAATTTCCTCAACAATAACAAAAAGAACAATTACAACACATCATTGCTTGTTTAAATTCAGGTTGCTTTTGCATGCCATATTGCAGATCATTTTTCATTTCTGTGTTTTCCTCGTTTGAGCTCATTTCTCATTCGTGTTTTTGTCTCATTTGTTTCCATCAGCAAATGCCCAGCACACCAGGGTTTGTGGGATACAATCCATACAGTCATCTCGCCTACAACAACTACAGGCTGGGAGGGAACCCGGGCACCAACAGCCGGGTCACGGTAGGAGAATCAACTATTACAGCCTCCGGCAAACAACTGGAATTGACCAGAAATGCCTCCAGAGTTAGGTCCTTTTGAATCAGAAGCACAGCCATTTAAAAAAAAAAAAAATTTAACCTGACTTTTCAACTGTTTTGTACAGTCTTACACTGGAAAAAAAAGTGCAGTCTGGATGTATACTTGGAAGAAAAGAAATCCATTCTGTTTGGTGATCAATAGGGATTAAGACTTAAACACTTAATGCTCATACTGTCTATGTAAACAAATCTCGAATTCTTTTGGTTAACATACTTTATGTCATGAAGAGTGATGAGTGTCATGATGTCTAAGGTAATTGGCGTTACTCTCAAAGATGTAGTTTCTTAAGGAATGCTTGGACTAGACCTGGCTTCATCTGGACTAGAAAACTTTGGGCAGACCTGCCCATCCAAACTTCCACACTCAGATATTTGTCTTTTGGATTTAGTAATTACCTATCTGAGACTCATTTCTTTCCAGTTTAACACAGAAAAAGATTTTACTGTCACCTCAAGGAATTTCAGAATAAAACTTGAATTCTTGGTATCAGATAAGTACAACTGAAGGTCTAGTTCCAGTCTGTTGTGAGAAAGACGATTCCTAAAATTTGGGGTGTTTTATTTAAGTGATCCAACTAAGATAGTCAAAACTGGATACTTCAAAGCTTTTATTTTTAAATTATTTTTAAACTCCAAGGAAATTAAGGTAATAAATCCAAAAGTCAAGTACCTTCATTAGAATGTGGTGTTGCTGAAAATATATACAACACAGAATGGCTGTAATCTTTTTAGTATCTGGTTTTTCATTTGCTGTTTTCATAAAAAAAAGAAATGTAACTCAAAAAACAAAACAAAACCCTCTCACCCTGTAGTAAAGCTATAGCTGAAAACTCGTCACTCTCAAACCGTGTGTCTATCTTGGTAAGCACATTGCTTAGCTTGATAGGTTTTGTTTGTCTAAATTTTTCATTGTTTCTGCATAATTTGTACTTCATGAGCATATCCAGTTCTATGTGCCATATGTATTTCACAGTATCTGAAAAGGATTCTGAAAAATATGTTTATGTGTGCATTGTGCAATGCACATAGTTTCTATGTGCAGCAGTGTATGTTTTTCTCTGGCCTAAATGTGTTTCACAAGTGTAATGAGTGGAAAGGTTATTGGATGAGAAAGAACATTATAATTCACATAAGTAAGCAGAATTAGTTTTAGATCATTTGTGTTACTGCAGAAATTTATTTATGGGTAGTAAGTAAGAATGATGATTCTGAATCACTCCATACTTTAAGCTTTTGGTAGCCATGCTGATGAGCCAGTAGTCACTGTGATCCTAGAATAACTTGGTTTTGGGTTTGTATAAACAGCCAGTTCTTAATTTGTAGGTAGCTGTGAGGCTGATTAGAAAAAGGAGAGTGCACTCCTTTCTGGACCTAGGCTGGTTGTTGTGATTTCAGCCCTTTCCCTGCTAGGGAGTAGAAGAACTCAGAATGCAGAGTGAGCTCTAGCCTTCAGGGTGGGGAGTGGGTTAGAAGTGAAGTTTGGTTTCTGCCTTCTCTGGAGTTGTTTCCTTGTACTATTGTCCTTTTGTTCTATTACCACCAGACTGATGTGTGATCAGACTGCTGGAAACCTGGGGCTTGCATTCTCTTGTATCTTTGACTCAGTGTTTTGGTACTCAGATGCTTATGAAAGGGGTTTGTAGAGAATGACCCGAATGATGTGATGCACTACTTGGTGAGCAGTGTTCCTGTTGAGTAAATTGTCTTCTATAAATAGCCATAGTGATTTGGTGAAATGATTCTTGAAACTCCAGTCAAGAGCTGTCTTAACATGTGGGTTATTTTCATGTAATAAAGCACTTAGGTACCAGACTGAGACCTTTGGAGGATTTAGGATAGCTTTGAGTGCAGCCCATGCCTGATGGCTTTATTCAGGTGATGGTTCACATTCTCTAATATACAGGATAGCAAACAGATTGAGATAGAGTGTTGAAAGCAGCCTACTTCTTGCTAGTAGAAATCCTGTCTCCAGAAGAAAATCCTTAAATAAGACCTTGTCAGAGAAACAGCTAAGAATTGAGAAACAACAAAAAACTCTCTTGTGCTATTCAAGATGAATCGACCACAAAATCATGGACTTTCTCCACAGATTGACCAGGTCTAACTCTTAGATCAGAAGTTTTTTACAAGAATAAGTGTTTGCTTCCCACCCCCAATTCATTGCAAATGGGAAGAAAGAAATTGGAAAGGTGGAGACTTAGTGCTACAGGTGGATTTCCTGATAGCAACAAGGAAAGGTCCTCATCCACAGCAAAGTTGAGCTCTCCAAAATTGTGCTTCTGGGCTACCTAGGCAAGAGCAGGGCCGATTGCAGTTTTTCTTATTTAGGATCACAGCACAGCAAGTACATAGTAGCTGTTTCTAGTTGACTCTTAACAAGAAAGGACGGAATAACTCACTCAGTACAGAGTAGAAAAATATTTGGGACATTTAGAAAGGAGTCAGATGTTAAGCAAATTGGTGATATGTGATGATAAACTTCTTTAGGGTCCCCAAACCAACTGGAATTTCACTTATTTTTAGGGAGTAGGGGAAGTATTGTTTTGTGTTGTTTTGTTTTGTTTTTTATTTGTAATTCTGTTTGGGTCCCTTTTTTGGAAAGGAGGTGAATTAGCAAATCTATTAATGTTCTAAAATGTGATTCTTTGGAAGATTTGAGAAAATATTAATAAACTTTGTTTTTTAGCTATTTTAATGTATACCCAAAGTTTGAAATGTAAACATGTTAGAATTTTACTTGTTAACAGTATTTTGGTCCCTTCAAATATGGGCACAACTTTATTTTGTTTTATTTGTCACTCACTTTGTGTTCCAAAAATTTGTCTGGGACTGGGTTAGAAATGTTTTCTAATCATGTCCTGTATTGGGAAGCAGACTTTCCATGCAAAGGTTAGCCATGTAGGACCCTGACTTCTTAGGGCTCTTGCAGTGGTGCCCGTGTCCCTGATTGACTACTCTAACCACTGTGACATTTCTGTCCATATGTCTCGCTTCGTTCCACCACCCACTGCTGGTTAAGACCACATCTGTCTGTGGGTCCAAGCAGCGAGGACTTGCCGGTGTGTGTGTTGGTGATGAGAGTGAAGCAAGCAGTCTTCTCCCCATTCTGACCGTGAGAGTCGGTGTCAGGGTTCCTTCCCCCGTGATGAGAAAGCCAAGTTTGATAGACCATGTTCCTTCTTATTCTGGCCCCTTCATCAGTGTGGAGATACGGAGAGGAAAAGTTCAGAACTAGATGCCCTTGGAGTGGCCGCTTTATATGGGGCATCTGCTGGAAGTCATCTGATATCTCCTTGCCTGTGCCTGTATCTCCTCACATAGACAGGACCAATCACTTTAAACTTTTTTTTTTTCCTTTTTCTGTGTCCGGTCCTTCCTTGTCCTCATTTCTTTTCCACAAAAGCAATTTTGTGGAATGGGCCTCAAAAATAACATGAGCGAGGTCTGCCAGTGTCAGCGCCTAATGCGCTTCTATGTGGCCTTGTTTCTATGTGGCCGTCTAAGGAGGACAAGGACAGTGTGACTTGAGTCTGTGCATCTTGATCCACTGTAGGAAAACCGCTGCCCCAAGACTACAGAGACATGAAACAAAACTACAAGATAATGTAAAACCTTAAGAGAAATAAATCTATTTCTAAAGGACATATTTTATTTTCTTTTTAAATGTATTTGCTAGGTTTCTAGTTACCTGCTATTTCTTATTGGTGATTTTTTTTTAACGTGGGAGGTGGTCTTTATGTTGTTTGTATGGGGTACATTCCTGACATGATAACGAGATCCCCTGTAGGCAGTGTGCGTTATGGTAAGTGCTCAAAGTCTGCAGATATCCAACATTGACTGTATGCATAATAGTAACTGAGCAAATAAAAGGTAATGTCCTACGTGTGAGGTGTTTGGCATATAATTCTATTTTCAGTGTATGAATTATGTATAATGTTTTATTCTTGCAGCCAGGTTGTCCAAGAGTGGAAATAAACTGCTAAGTAAAACATTAAATATTATGTGTTTAAAGTCATTTTCCTTTGATATAAACATTTCTGATAAACATTTCTGAATTTACAGTGATACCTATTTTCTTTGGCGAAAATAATAAGAGTCTTGTATCCATGGACGAGTAGAAGAAAGGCGCATTAGAATTTTTAAGGGGCTTTCTTTCAGGTGCTGGTGAGCTCCTAGCAATTGAAGAATGAATGTGTTTAACTCTTTTACAGGCATCATCTGGTATCACGATTCCAAAGCCTCCAAAGCCACCAGATAAGCCGCTGATGCCCTACATGAGGTACAGCAGAAAGGTGTGTACCAGGGACCAGAAGATGGCCTTCCATGCCACTGCAGAAGGGCTCGGCATCGTCCTTACACAAAATAGGGGAAGGATTAAGTGGTTCGTTCTGATTTCAGAGTTCCAGAGCTCAGATAGAAGAGGAGCATGGCTAAATAAACTTCTATAATCTTTTAAACAGATTAGTCTGTAGCCATGAGTAATACGTTTTGGAGAATATTGAAAGACATGAGAAAATGTTAAGTAGAAAGGAGAATGTGCCATGTGGTGGTGGCCGTGTACGCCTTTAATCCCAGCACTCGGGAGGCAGAGGCAGGCAGATTTCTGTTAAGGTCAAAGCCAGCCTGGTCTACAAAGAGAGTCAGGACAGACTCCAAAGCTACAGAGAAACCCTATCTTGAAAGAGATAGAAAGAAAGAGAGAGAGAGAAAGGAGGATACAAGACTGTATATATTAATATCTTATTTTTATTAAGAATAATAGTAAGTCTGAGATATAGCTCAGTAGTAAAACATTTGCCGTCAGAACCCTTAGGATCAATTCCAAGGGCACAAAATGAATTAATTTATAAGTATAGTAAAAGTATTATTTTAATCATAATTATTATATATGTGTTTGATAGTATGATGCCACTATATTATACAAATTAACTCTTCTAAATTTGCTTGAACTGTTAGAGACATATTTTAATTGTTTGCTTAATTTGCTGAAGCATGTACTGTGATTAATGGTCTTCTTAAATTATCAGTTTGAAGTATTTGAGTAAAATGGCATGATGTATGAGATCCACCAGGGTAAAGATGAAATGAGATAAGCCAGCTGTTGACAGTTTTGAAGCAGGCTGATTGGTACATGCTAGTTTGATAATGTCTTCTCTGCCTTTGTATTTAAAGGGTTCTATAGTTGACTATTTTTAAATGACTATATACTTAGGCATTAATATTGAATTTTTAACTGTTGACTTTTAAGGTCTGGGACCAAGTAAAGGCTTCCAACCCTGACCTAAAGTTGTGGGAAATTGGCAAGATTATTGGTGGCATGTGGCGAGATCTCACTGATGAAGAGAAACAAGAATATTTAAACGAATACGAAGCTGAAAAGGTAGGGGATAAATAAAATACTTTAAATATAAATAAAACATTTTGTTATTTCTGAAAGAAACATAAGGCTTGATCAGAAAGCTGAGGCAGCACTGAAGTTCCGTCCACCAAGCTCCACTCACCTAATGTCTGAACCCCGTGTTCTCTGTTCAGAAAGAGAGATGACTATCATGAATGACACCATGCTTTGCCTCGTGCCCCGACATTCAGATGGCTGAGGCAGGCACACATGGTAGCATGTAGGACGTACATTATAAAACCAACACCGCTTTCAATTTCAGATAGAGTACAATGAATCTATGAAGGCCTATCATAATTCCCCTGCATACCTTGCATATATTAATGCAAAAAGTCGTGCCGAAGCTGCATTAGAGGAAGAAAGTCGACAGAGACAGTCTCGCATGGAGAAAGGAGAACCTTATATGAGCATTCAGCCTGCTGAGGATCCAGACGGTAAGGAGGGAAGTGGGGTTTGTGTGCGCATTCTCTCTGAATTAAAATAAGGACAAAATGACTATAAATCTTAATTCAAGGCTTTATTCTATTAAATGGAAAGTGTAATTTTAAGTTATTTCAATAAGGATTTTAGAGTGTGGAAAATGAGTAAAGAAAAACAGCTGTGTTACTTTTCAGTGTCTTTGTACTCAGAATATAGGAATTGTTTGCTTTTCAAGATAGGATCTCTCTGTGTTGCACAGATTTATATTGAACTGATTTTTCCAGCCTCAGCCTCCAAACCCTGGATTATAGGCTTCTTTGGACACACCCCAAGTGACATTATGGTTTTTTGTTTGTTTGTTTGGGGGGGGGATTGTTTTGTTTGGGTTGGTTGGTTCTTTTGGTTTGATTTGGTTTTTTGCTGCAGTTTTGGTTTTTTTGTTGTTTGGTTTGGTTTGGTTTTGCTTTTTTGAGACAGGATATCTATGTAGTCCTGGCTGTCCTGGAGTGGAGCTCACTCTGTAGTCCAAGTTGGCCTTGAATTCACAGATATCTGCCTGCCTCTGCCTTGGGGATCAAAGGTGTCTGCTACCACACCCAGATAGCTTATTTTCTAAAAATGTGAAGTTATCCAGTTACATTTGTAGGTTTGTACAGGTGAGGCCAGCGCCTGAGGAGGCTAGAAGAAGGTGTCAAACCCTCTGGAGCTGAAGTTATAGGCAGTTGTGAGCTCCCTGGCATGGGTGCTGGGAACTGAGCGCTTGCCTTCTAGAAGAGCTAGCTGCACATGCTCTTAATAGCCATACCCAATCTTACTGATTACCTAAATTTGCTGAATTAAAGGCTCTTGGAAGCAAAAATTAATGAGTGTGCGGAAGCATTATAAAACTTTATTTAAAATTCAGTATGAATTTGAGAATACCACTCATGAGATCACTCCTGAGTGTGTCATATACTACATGTAGACAGGGTATCATGTATTACACACATACGTTACTCACAGATGGCCAGGCTTCCTAGTTAGGATTCCATGTGCAGATGATCCTGGCCTCTGCAGCCAGGCAGTCTGTAACTATAAGGTGCTCCCAAGATAGTCACCTCCGTTTAAGAGCATGCTCATCCACTCACTCGGCATGCTGTGTAAATGTTTATTTGTCTCTGTGTCTTACTCCATGCTGAACAAACAGGATTGGAAGCAGCAACTACCAGCCACAAAAATTCCAGAATCATAATTTAAGATCCCACTAACACACCAGAGGGGTTCTTAAGAACTTTAAAGAGGTTTAAAGAGTGGAGGAGGTTACAACGACACCAAAAGACAGGAATAAATTCAGCCAAGTAGGATGAAGGAGCAGAAGGGAGGATTTATTAAGGTGTAACTGGCATGTTACATATGTGAACATATGTTGTTTGTATTTTAACCAAACCTCAGACATGAATCATCCCTTAGTATAGTGGTTCTCAATCTTCCTAATGAATAAATCTTTATTAATACAGTTCCTCATGTTGTGGTGACCTCCAACCATAATATTATTTTTGTTGCTACTTCATAACTAATTTTGCTACTGTTATGAATTGTAATGTAAATATCTGATATATGACCCCTGTGAAAGGGTCATTTGGTACCCCACCCTGGGGTTGAGAACACCTGCCTACTAGCTTTATGGAAACATTTCGTCTGGTTGTGTTTTCTGTCTCTGTGTGGCCTGCCCTGACTCCCCTGATGCTGGACAAGCCCACTTACTAGGACACTTGAGAACCACACTTACTTGGTGATTCTTGTTACCCCTGTCCTGGTGACTAGCCAGCTGATTCCCAGAACATTTCCTTCCTTCTAGATTATGATGACGGCTTTTCAATGAAGCATACAGCTACCGCCCGTTTCCAGAGAAACCACCGCCTCATCAGTGAGATCCTCAGTGAGAGCGTGGTCCCTGATGTGCGGTCGGTTGTCACAACAGCTAGAATGCAGGTCCTCAAGCGACAGGTCCAGTCTTTAATGGTTCATCAGGTAAGGGCAGAAAGCATTCATTCTAATAAGAGGAGATTCTGCCACACGTCCCAGATGATGTAGCTCTGAGACAGTGTATTATAAGTAGACCTGTGAAAAGATAGGTGCAAACTGAAGAATTTTGGGGCACCCCACCAGCCTTTGCTGCATCACTATAAAATGATTTTCCCAAGGAATTTACTCATTAACACTTTGTTAATGGTAGTCTTTCCTTCCCTATGTTACATTTTTTTTAAGAAAAAAATTAGCTAGATTTTATACCTTTTTTTTTTTTTTAATGGAAAATTAGTGGGCTGGAGAGATGGCTCAGTGGTTAAGAGCATATACAGCTCTTCCAGAAAAACCTCAGTTCAGTTCCCAGAACCCATCTGAGGTGACTCACAACTGTCTGTAACTTCAGCTCCTGGGCACCCAACACCCCCTTCTGACCTCCCTGGGCACCTACACCTGTGCACATACCCACATACACATTCACATAATTAAAAATGAGAAATTAAAGTATAAACTTTTTAAAATGACATACTTGGTCTGCTTTAGATAGAAGGTATAACTATACATAATCTGATCTGATACCTTGCAGCGAAAGCTGGAAGCCGAACTTCTTCAGATAGAGGAGCGACACCAGGAAAAGAAGAGGAAATTCCTGGAAAGCACAGATTCCTTTAACAATGAACTTAAAAGGGTATCCATTCCATTCAATGACTGCCTTTATCATGTGCCTGTTGCTTTGGTTTTTTCTTAAAGTAATGTTTGAAACAGTACTAACATCACAGTATAACTTTATGAAATTATTCCCGTTTTCTGGAAAAATTACAATAAACTTGCAGTGTCATGTAGTATACATTGAAGGAGTAGGCCCACTGGTGATAGATCCCTCTACTGCTTTTGTCTAAAATCTTTGTAGTTGTGAATTATTTTCACTTTATTGTGATTTATTCATGGGTATCTTCATTAGATGTAGTTCAGTTGCACTTTGTATTAAAACAAGTAAATCTCAACTGAGCGTGGTGGTGCGCACCTTTGATCCCAGGTAGAAGAGAGTCTCAGTGAGTTCAAGGCCAGTCTAGTCTACATAGTGACATGTAGCACTACATAGAGAGACCTTGTCTCACAAAAAATAAAATAAAATAAATAAGTAAATAAACCTTTAAAAAATGAATGAATGGAGTGTTTGGTAGCTGACGTGTGAGTGGGCATCCTAAGGCTAGCCCAGTCCTGGGCAGTGCCCCCGCAGCCCCTGCCCTGCCGTGTCTGGTTGGCTGCTAGAGCAGCATTTTTGTCCTGTACAGTTAGAGGACAAACACCAATATGTTTTATTCGCCCATGTAAATACCATTATTAAGCCAAGAAATAATTTACCTAATCCCAAGGTTCGAAGAAGGCAACATTGCTAAGAGTTGTCTGATTTGTGTTTGACTAGTTATGCGGTCTGAAGGTGGAAGTAGACATGGAGAAAATCGCAGCCGAAATTGCACAGGCAGAGGAGCAGGCCCGCAAAAGGCAGGAGGAGCGGGAAAAGGAAGCAGCGGAGCAAGCCGAGCGCAGTCAGGGCAGCATTGCCCCTGAGGAAGAGCAAGCAGCGAACAAAGCCGAGGAGAAGAAGGATGAAGAGAGCATCCCTATGGAGACAGGTAACCAGCTCCTTGGCAGGAACATGTGAGGGCCCTGATAGCTACCTCCTGACCTTTCCCTCTGGATGCTTTGCAGCAGCCACTCCTAACCCCTGTGACTTTCCAGTCTCTCCATAGTAGAACCCAGGTGTGTGTGTGTGACTCTGGAGACAGATGGAAGGGGATCCTGTCCATTTCCCCATTGCTGGCACTGAGCTCATTTCTTCATTTGAAAAGAACCTGCCTCTGAGTGCATTCTGGTACTGGATTTGAGATAGGATTAATAGGCAATAATAATATTTTAACCTTTACCATTGTCCCCAAGATTCGTTTGATCTTTGGTGCCTAGGCTTTGAGCAAAGTAAAAGCTGTAAGCCAGATCTTGCCTCCATCTTTCTGTAAGTAAAGTTCCACTGGAAGGTGGCCACACTCATCTGTGACTGCTTTGAGGTGATAACGTGTATGTGTGTGTGTGTGTGTGTGTGTGTGAGAGAGAGAGAGAGAGAGAGGAAGGGAGGAAGGGAGAGAGAGTTTTCAAGGGCGGGGAGAGGGGGAGAGAGAGTTTTCAGAACTTGTAACAAAGACGTCCTGGCCCACAAAGCCTAAAATGACAGTTATCTAGGCCTATGGACAACTGACCTCACCATAGAGCAGTTTGCTTTTTGATGTTCTGATTTTCCTAAATAAAAGCATTTTGGGGGTTTTATAAAGGTAAAGTTTAGATAAAATACTAATAAATTTGGTTATTCTTGGAATTTTGAGATCAGCTTAACTTCTGGCAGCATTTGTCCTGCCTCATGGGTAAACAGGAGTAAGCCAGAGGTAGTCGAGGGATGCCAGTAGAGTCCACAGGAAATAGAAGGGGCCACGGGCATACTTTATACTCAAACAGTAACCGCCTGTTCAGGGTTTAATGAACATCAGCACCTTTAACAGGCTAAGTGTGTAACTTAGCAGATTATCTTTTCTGACAAGTCTGGGTTTAATCTTCATTTTCTGGGCCTCTTTCTATTCTTGTGAACATCTTTTTTACCATGAATTTGAGCCTGGAACACACTGTTGTGGTTACAGCGGGTGCTTGAGAACCAGAGTCTGCTTGTAGCAAGGTTGGACTCAGTCCTGAGTCTGTTCCCTGGGTGAGATCTTCCTTACTCTGAGAGCACAGGCTGTTTACTTTTGTCTTCTAACTTAAGGAAAAGAAAAGGGAGGGGGGAACTAAAGGGAAAAAAATTGAGTTGTCAAAAACCTTATGGTCTTAACTTCCTAAAGGAAATGACCCAGCAGGACTGGCATTTTGCAGCAGAGTGTGGCATCTTCATTCTGTGCCCTCATTGTATGTATTTCAGGCAGGATCTTGCTATACCATATTGCCCAGGCTGGCCTTAAGCCCTGGGCACAAGCAGTCTTAACCTCAGCCCTCTGAGCAGCTGAAACACCAGGTGCCCATGTCTCTGGCTTAGCTTTAATGTTACATGTGACCCAGTAAATCCAAAATACTGAAATGTTACCAACATCTTTAAATTATTAACATTCTAGGCTAGAGAGAGCTCAGTGGGTGGGACTGGAGCCTGTGTGTAAACAGCAGGAGTGGAGACTGAGGCAGGCAGATTCCTAGGGCTCATCTCCAGCCAGCCTAGTCTACTCGGTGACTTCAGGACCAGTGAGAGATCCTGTCTCCAAAGAGTGGACAGTTCTTGAGGAACACAACACTCCTCTAACCTACACATGGTATGTGCACATGCACACGCAAGCACACACACAACTACCATAACTGTCTTATATTCTTTTGTCATAGCAAGTCTTCAAAATCCAGTGTGTGTTTTGTACACGTCATACTTTTAAAAGCTCAGTTCCCACAAGTGTTTGGTTTGTATTTAAATGTCATAAACCTATAGGTTAAAAATGTAGATTTTTGTATCCTAAGTTGTCTCAAATATACTTAAAAATTCCTGGGTCATACTGGTCCATTTTAGGTGCTTCTCTATGTGTGGCTAGTGGCTGTCATACTGGACAGAACGTCTTATGCCATCAGCATAGTTAGAATCAATGTTTGTCTTAGAACTGACAGTGGCAAATGTGTCTTACAGAGGAGACACACCTGGAAGAAACAACAGAGAGCCAACAGAATGGTGAAGAAGGCACATCTACTCCTGAGGACAAGGAGAGTGGGCAGAAGGGGGTTGTCAGCATGGAGGTCAAAGGGACCAGTGATAGTAATACTGGCTCAGAGAGCAACAGTGCAACAGTAGAGGAGCCACCCACAGACCCCATGCCAGAAGACGAGAAGAAGGAATAAATGTTGCCTTGTTTTATGTGTCCTAAAACTTTTTTAAATGGAAAAAAAATGTTTTTTGGTTTTAATGGTGTTATGTGGTCTGTGTATTAATTATTTCCTTTTCCATTGATACCACCAAAGTCTTTTCAACCATCAACATCACAGCCTAATGTCAGGCACGCACCTTTCTTAGCATCTCGGAAATGGCTTTCCTTTGGATACTCTTGGTAGCTCTCAACTTCTGAAGCCTCAGAACTGAGATTAATTGAGAAGACACCCAGCTCTTTTCGAGAATTACCTTCGATGCTGCAGAATCTACTCTTACAAATGCCTTCCTTCATCTCACATGGGTGCTCAGCAAAGCCATAGCTTTAACCCTTCCCAGCCCTGTCCACAACTTTCCAAGCCCCTGTCCTGGTTCTTGTACAGAGGACTCTCTTGAAAACGTCATGTGAGTACGTTTGTTAACTTGTTACCCTTTGTATGTCTAATGTCAGATCCAGGAGTTCTCTTCCAGGGCGGAATATCGCCTGAGACTAACTACACGTAGTTGGACTGGTGCAACAGTGTCTCCATGGTAAAGTAGTTTCGGTGTGAGTAGTCATTAGAGTGAGCACAGCACGTGTACTTTATCTATAGTGTTTTCATTCTAGTTAATGTGGGATGTGTTCTGGGAAATTCATCCTCACTGTACAGGGGAAAAGAAATTCTTTTTTTTTAACCAGGTTGGTTTTCCAAAGACATGATAGACAACAGAGCTTAAGGAATGGAATATTCTTAAAATGGACTACAAACTTAAAACTTAGCCCGTTCCAGAAGAAAAACAGTAATAAAGTTTATCCACTTGAACATATTTTACAGTGATGAAAACCTCAAGGCTTGAGATTCCATAGATCAGAGCCTACCTTTTTGATAAATCCTTGGTAGTCTTAGAGACCAGAAACAAGATAGTTTGTGGTGTGTGCTTCCTAAAACCTAGAGTAGATTTTTACTGAATAGTGGTATATATTATGGTATATGTTTCTTAAAGGTCTAAACATAATAAAGATATGAAGATAAAAGTTTCAGTGTTTTTATTGCACTATAGAAGATAAAAGACAGGCATATATAATTTGATCCCTACGATACATGAGCATCATAGAATGTCATAAGTCTCATGAGCTGTCAGTGTTAATCAGACTGAAGAAATGTATGGTGTCTGAATAGTATGTAAGAAGTGTGGCTAAGTAGTGAATATAGCCTGTGCTCGTGTGGGGACACTACCCCTGCACTCCTCAGTTATAGTGACCCGCTGTGGGGACACTACCCCTGCACTCCTCAGTTACAGTGACTTGCTGCATTAAGCACACAGCATCCCTAGTATCTGAGTCCACACCATTCGGCTTCCTGAGAGGTCATCCTTTGGTCAATGTTTCCACGAGTCTACAGTTCCTTGTGAATCAAAGAACACCAACTGGTCTACTTTAGGTGTTGAGCTGATAGAGCAAGAATTCAAAACATCTTGTTCCAGACAATTGGATACCTACAGATAGAATCCTCTGGTAGGTGAGATGGGGCAGAAAACGTGAGGTCTTGGGTTCTTACGGTGCCAAGAGCATGGAGGCATCTCCACCTGCACTGAGGGCAGCACTGGGAAAGGAGTTCGGACCAAGGCTGCCGCAGAGGAGGCTGCTGGCACTGGCCAGAAAGTGAATTATAGGAGATGGAGCTAACCTCAGTGGGGAAGGATTGAACTGAGGTTTCTGTTAGGCTAGTGCAGGTAGATACCAGTGTTTGAGAATACAGACTATGACAGGCCTTTGATATCCTGCACCTCATAGGCCTTGGACAAGGAGCTTAAACCAAGTCTATAAAATACAGAAATACCTTAAGCCTCTCTATCCTCACACGATCTGTACTTGTTTTATGAGTGCTAAATTTAAGGGTCTTTTTTTAGGTTCTAAGAAAAATGGGAAATTCATATTTTCTGCAGCTTGCCTAGACAAGCTACAGGCCTTCCTCTAGACGACTGAGCTGACCGGAACAGCTAGGTGCAGCATAAAGGCATTCCTGCCAGACCAAAGACTTGGTGTCAGACTGGTCCCACCACTGACACAAGAGCTAGAAATGACTGTTAGGATTTTCACCATACTCTCGGGTGTTTAGGTACCAATGCTTCCTGTCGGATTATGGTGGCCTATATTGTTGAATATGGTGACACTTGATACTGAATTAAGAGGCAAGACAGAAAAAAATCATGAGGTCATGGAAGCAGAAAGGGGCTGCTCAGCAAGGATTCTGGTTGAAGCCTCTTGAAGACTAAGCAAGATCTTGAACAGAGTTGACATTTGCCGTGAAGGCCACTAACAGAGATAACATTCCTTTCCAATATTGATGTTCGAAAGAGCATTGAAGCTGGCTTAGAGTCTAGAACTGGGCGGCCTTGTAGGGCCTCACTCCTTTACCCAGGCATTTTCTAGGAATTTTAACACCAATTTTGTTACAGTAATGATTCCCTGCCTCTCCCTTGACAGTTTATAATCCTTTCAGTGCCCCTTGGGAACCACCCTGTGATCTCATTTGGGTTTCTTCACAAGCCTTTGAAGATAATAGCTTCAAAACCCAAAATTCTCTATATGACTATTGTAAAAACGATGAAGTGTGGCCAAGAAGCCCACACACGTGCTCTCGGGATTTTCTTTCTGAACACCTCTCTGACTACGGCTATTAGGAAATCTAAATTAAGATACCTCTGAGACAGAGATGGTTCAGTGACTAAGATAAGAGAATTGGTTATTCTAGAAGATCCGGATTTGAGTCCCAGCACCCACATGGCAGTTCACAACCGTCTGTAACTAGTTCCAGGGGATCAAAAGCCACCTTCTGACCTCTGAGGGTGCCAGGCATGCAGGTGGTGCACGTCCTTACATGCAGGCAAAATCCTCAAACCCTTTTTAAAGATAACTGTAATAAGCCCTACTCTGCTTCATGCTGTCTAGTCCAGAAATTTACCGTGCCCAAGCCAATGGTATCAAATCTCTTGAAAGATAAGAGAACCCAGGCTTCAAGGCAGCAATGTGGAGCTGTCTCCCTATTCATAGACTTGACAGGTTGTAGCCCAGCAGCCATCTGTAGCAGGGGTGCATATCATCTAGGGTACACTTCATGATGTTTGCTTGGTGAAAATAATCCAACAATAGATGTTTTTAATGTCCCTTTTACTAAGTGACACATGGCTATATATAATTTGTTTTTTGAGACAGGGTCTCTCTGTAGCCCTGGCTGTACGTAGACTAACTCAGAGATCCATCTGCCTCGGATTCCCAAATTCTGAGATTAAAGGCCTGTGCTACCACTGACATAGTTACATTCTTTAAAGCAGAGAATTGGGGAGAAGCAAAACGCTATCTCGGCACGATAATGTAAAGGCCAAATGGAAAATATATAGTAGATACAAGGACTATTCAAAAAATGAGTCAAGTCATGGATGGCTACTGAGTGTAGCTAGCCTGCATCCAGATCTTTGGCTTAGCTCCTCCCCATTTCCACACCAGCTCTGGAGAGGAGACAATTGGCTCCGATGGGATGAAACGCCCATCGCCTGCAGTTAGATTGAAGCTTTAGTTTTTCATGTGAACAAGCAATGGAGCAGAGATCATAATTTGTTAAATCCTCATTTTAGAAACAATTCCCCTTCATCCCCAAGCGCTACCCCAGCTAGTCTCCACCTGGTTTCCTCTCCTGCCTCGGTTTTATCTTGTTGCTCTGAATTCACCCCGCAGCAACCTTGCAGGGTCAACTACCGCTGACTTCCTAATGATCTGCACTTCAGATGGCTTAGCGGCTTCCAAATGGAAAACAGACTGCTGGGGAACAAGCTTGAAGTCCCTTTAGAAGACACCATGCTGAATTATAACTCAGCTTGCTGGGAAAAGTGTCTTCCATCTGTATGGTAAGGAAAACAGTTTAGTACAAAATGATATGAGTGTGGTAATAACCAGTAAAACTGTTTATAAATGTCTTAATTGTCATCTTGAATCACATGCAATTGCCCACGTAGGTTGATTGGTTTGCTTTTGTCTGCATGTGTGGTTGTGTACATGATCATGTGTGTGTGCAGGTGCACACACACATGTGCATGTGGAGACCAGAAGTTGATGACAAATGTCTTCCTTTATCACTCTCTACCTCTGCTTTTAGACATCTCTCTCACTGAATCGAGCCAACTGATTTAACTAGTTGAATCTGGCCAGCAAACCCCTGGGATTTCCACCCTGCCCCCAGCCAGCCTCCTCCCCCTACCAAGCATTGAGATTATAGGTACACACCGCTGTGCTCAGTTTGCACTTTGCCGACTAAGTCACCTCCCATGTTCTCTACAGAATGACGGGTCCACCTGCTTGCTAACAAGTCCGCATTTAACCCCACAAGTACAACTGCTTGCTTGCGGTTTTTGAGAAAGAAATGACATTTGCAGTTTGCCAGACTGACGTGCATTCTCTTGTAGCTTTAGTGTTCAAGGAAACCCAGATTAAAATTCCAATCCCAAGGTACTCAGTATTGAACATCCTGATCTTTTATTTTTATCTTCATTATGAGTTTCGTGTCCATGTATGTGTAGGGGTATATGCATGGGAGTGCAGTTATCACCAGAGGCCAGAAGAGGACATCAGATCCCCTGGTGCTGGGGTTACAGGCTGTCGTGAGCCACCTGATGTGGTACTAGGAACTGAACTTGATTCTTCTGCAAGTGCAGTAAGGGCTCTTACCCACTGAGCCATCTCTCTGGTCCTAACTTGCTGGTATACACACCCCAGTAGCCATATAGTCAAACTACCTGTTGGGGTTCACATGGTTTCACTATCAACAATGTTTTTCTTCATTTACTTAAAGAGTAAAAAATGTTAAGTAGGGAGGGGAAATTCCCAAATGCAGTTTTCTCAAAAACTCAGATAGTATCTGCAGATATTGGCCCCTTTTGATGCACCATTTGAAAGCAAGAGAGTGATATTCAGGAGAGGCAACCTTAGAGGAGTCACCTCCTGCCAAGCACTTGATCCATAGGTCCTCCAAAGGCACACCATATTGTTTAAATAAATACCTCTGGTCTAGGATAACCCACTGTCTCTTATGAGAGCTCATTACCTTCATGGCCAAATTAAAAACACAAAACAAAAATGTTCTTTAAGCTAAAACCTGCTTGCCTATACTTTCAAATCTTCTTACAAATACACCTTGGATTAAAACAGAAACAATGTGATGTCCTTCCAAGTAAGAAATTAACTATTTCAAGACAAGTGCTCCTTGAGAGCCTGAGCCCATGATCCTCTTTTACCATGTAACTCTGCCTTTCCTACCTCTGAAGTCCAGACCTTTGAATGTGGCTTTATGGCTGAGCTATGGTGGCCCACGCCTTTAATCCCAGCCCTCGGGAGGCAGAAGCATGCGGATCTCTGTGAGTTCAAGGCCAACGTGGTCTACAAGAACTAGTTCCAGGACAGGCTCCAAAGCTACAGAGAAACCCTGTCTCGAAAAACCAAAAAAAGAAAGAAATTGTTCCTTTGGGCCTGGGAGCTGTAGCCCATTTGGTAGATTATTTGCCTGGCGTTCAAGAAGTCCTGAGTTCAGCCCCCAGCATTATATAGAATTGGCTTTCGTGACACACACCTGTATTTCCAGTTTCTTGAGAGGTAGAAGCAGGAAGCTCTTTCAAGGTCATCCTTGGCTACTCAATGAGTTTTGGGACAGCCTGGGGTACTTGAGACCCCATCTCAAAACAAAATTGTTCCTGGGTTTAATCTCGGTGGTCAATTTGATGGGAATTAGAATTCCCATGGAAACAAACCTCTAGGCGTGTATATGAGGGAGTTAAGTGGGAAGTCTCGCATGGCTGGCACGGCTCCACTGGCTGGGATCCTGGATTGAATGCTAGATGGTCAGCTGCTTCACACTCCTGTCTCCATGTCTTCCCGTGCCACGATGGACCACACCCTCACCGTGAGCCAATAATAAACCCTTCCTTCCTTAAATTGCTTCTGCCAGGATTCTATCACAGCAACTAATAGGGGTGCTTTCATATTCTATATTATACAGGTATACACGTGCTCTGTATCAGAAAAGGAAGTATGTACATGTTATCCCCAGTCCAGCTCATACTATTGATGGCTCGTTTGTTCTAAACGAATCCCTTCCCAGACCACACACCCCTGGAGAAGCACAAGGTTGGCACTGACAGACACTAACTAGACTCATTGTGTCAACAAGTGGCTGGTGGGCGGAGAATGAGAAAAAGGAGGGAGACATAGACATCAGAATCATGGCTGACCAACTGAGCAGCAGGCCACTGAGCTCCGGGTGATAGATGACTTGAAGATGGATCCTTGAGATAGTGATCCATTGTCTCGGATTTCCGGCTCTCTGAATAAAGCATAGTTTAGAGGTTCCATCGCTGGGTTTAGCCCATGTGAGAGGTGGCATGGTCCAGTTAGACAATAAGAAACATTACTAACAGACTGGATCAATAAGAGGAAGTTACTTTCATAGTCACCTAATAGAGAGCCTATAGGAGTGCTTAATCTATGCCCGAGTGCATTTAATGCAATTTCTGGTTGTTTTCGCTTTTTAAAAAGGGTAGTGGCGCACGCCTTTAATCCCAGCACTCAGGAGGTAGAGGCAGATGGATCTCTGTGAGTTCAAGGCCAGCCTGGTCTATAAGAGCTACTTCCAGGACAGGCTCCAAAAACTACAGAGAAACCCTGTCTCTGGGGGGGGGGGAGTTTTACTTTGTGTGCCTGCACATGTATGTGGGTATGTGTTTGATGTATGTACATAAGGCAGGTGCACTAGGAGAAATGAGGTCTCTCAGTTAACCCGGGTCTTGATTGGCAGCCAGGAAGTTCCTGTGATCCCCCTGTCTGTGCTCCTCTACCTCATTGCTGGGTTTACAAGCTCATGCATGAGACCACATCCAGCTTTTTGCCAGGGTTTTGGGGATTTGAACTCAGGTCCTCACACTTGTGCAGCAAGTACTCTTATCCACTGAGCCACCTCCCCAGCCCTTTTGACTCAATGGCTAAATCCTGAAGTGAATATGAAAATGAATCACTTTACCAAGGCAATCTATGTTTGTAATCTTTGGCCTGAATTGATAAGTAAACACATATAAGACACGTTTCCCAGAGAAAGAGAAAAATGGCCTCAGGCTGTAGCACAAGGCGCTAAGTGACATGAGATGTGAGTCAGTAATTCAAGAGATTCAAGGCAAACAAATCCACCCAGACCAGTTTCTCTTGTAAAACTGAGAGAAGCTCAGGTAAAAACACTCCCTTTTGAATCTCCTGCCCTCCAATGCTGTCTGTCCTGCCAAAGTAAAAGTGTGCACACACAGAGAAGAGAAGCCAACAGCTCAGAAAGCCTGGGATAATTCAAGATGGGCAATGCAGAGAACCATCTTCGTGGTTCCACATGCCTATAATCCCATCACTTGGGAGGGTGAGGCAGGAGGATCTGGAGTCTGAGGTCTACCTGGGCTGCATAGTAAGACTCTGTCACAAAAGCATAAAAACTAAAAATGACCTACCTTTCCTGTCTGTGTACACTCTGGGTAGGCCTCCTTCCTTGACCTCTCTCCACCTAATCTCTTGAGATATTAGTTTAATGGAGCTCAAAGGCCTCCATGAAACACCAGTGACCGTTTCTGTGGCAAGTTCCCACACTGAATGTCAGTCAGCACTTCTCCAGGAAAGATGCCTGGGCCCCACCCACAACTCCTGCATCCAAGGTGGTGAGGACGGAGTCAGGGAACCTAGCACGTTGATTGTTACTAAAGCCCTTCATTTTATTTTATTTTATTTTATTTTTTATTTGTTTGTTTTTTTGAGACAGGGTTTCTCTGTAGCTTTGGAGCTTGTCCTGGAACTAGCTCTTGTAGACCAGGCTGGTCTCGAAGTCATAGAGATCCGCTTGCCTCTACCTCCCGAGTGCTGGGATTAAAGGCGTGTGCCACCACCTCCCGGCTAGCCCTTCATTTTAACAAAGGAGAAGTCAATACCCAAAGAAAAGATCTGAGTGGTTCGTCTCAAATCCACCTACTTCAGAGCCAAGGCTAGAACTGTTCTATCTGGCTTCTTCTGGGGCGAGAACATCTCCAAAGCAAGAACCACATTTTCACACCTGGCCATGCTGACCTTTGCCAGGAGTCTGATGCCCTCCAGCATGTGGGATTTCTCATTGTTTCCTCCCCAAAACACTGTCTGACTGCTTTCCAGTAGTTGGTGGTACACATTTCCTTCCCCAGTGTCCCAGACACCACAACCAGTTGAAAGCAGCACTCAGGAGATTTCTAGAGCAGAACTAGTAAAATATAACCCACGCTTGGCTATATAAGGAGGCAGGCAGTGAGGAGGTCAGGGCAAGAACACAGACTTCAGCATGGTTTCTAGTTCCAGTTGAGGTCTGAGTGTTCTCATGTGCACGAGAGAGAATGACTGTGGGATCTGCTTCTTCGTGTGACCGTGAGAAGAAAATGAGTTGATGCAGAGCGCTTTGCCCACTGCCTGAAATAAAGTAGACATTTGGGGATCCTTAGCGGGAATTGCTGCTGTTGTGGTTATGTTGAGTGTGTTTTATCTTAGTCTTTATTGTCAACTTGGTTCAATCTAAAGTCACCTTTAAGCTAAAGGGATTAAAGGTGTGCACTGCCTGGCTGATGGTGGCAGCTCAAAACAGAGCTCCTGAGAGCCTTGAGAACCATCTATGCCGTCCACCAATGCAGCTAAATGCCACCACTGAAAGCCAGGACTCATTCTGCTACAACATAAATTTGAGCAACACTGGGCTAACAGGATGGACAGTCAGTTCCCCACCTTTCCCGTTGCTGTTGGACCCCTGCAGGGGCTAGTCTCAACCCAAATGCTTCCCAGGCTTCAGCCCATGGAACCCTACCCATACCTTAGCATGGTGTGGGCTGTGAGTACCATTCCCATTCTGTAGATGAAGAAATCAAGGTCATAAGAAACCAAGATCATAAGACTTATGTTGAATGCCGAATTCCCAACTGGGTCTGGCTGACAGATATCCTGCCTATGAGACACAAACTCAGAATGATAGCAAACTCTTTGAAGTTCTTCAAAACCCTACCCCTGATCAAGCATGATGGCACAGACCTGTTTTCAAGCACTTGGGATGTAGGGGCAGGAGGATAAGAAGTTCAAGGTTATCCTTTGCTAGGCAATGAGTCTGAAGCTTACATAGTAAGCTTTAGGCCAGGACATTCTGTCTTAAACAAGCAAAACCTGGTGTGGGATCATGGTCTGTATTTTGTCAATTATAGTTTAAATAAACACTGATTGGGGGCTGGAGATGGCTCAGAGGTTAAGAGCATTGCCTGCTCTTCCAAAGGTCTTGAGTTCAATGCCCAGCAACCACATGGTGGCTCACAACCATCT
>JAQHUG010000032.1:3137237-3257589 GCA_028555095.1 Dicrostonyx torquatus | reverse complement strand
TCTTCCAAAGGTCCTGAGTTCAATTCCCGGCAACCACATGGTGGCTCACAACCATCTGTAATGAGGTCTGGCGCCCTCTTCTGGCCTGCAGACATAGACACAGAAACAGAATATTGTATACATAATAAATAAATATTTAAAAAAAAAAAAAGAGTGCATCCTGTCCAAGCTCAATATCAAGCATTCATGTTCTTTGGTTCTCAACCACCTATGACTCCAGTTCCAAGGGATCCAATGCCCTCTTCTTGACTTTTCAGGCACCCTCAAACACGTGGCACACAGATACACATACATATAAATTTTTACTAAACAAATGAGAATTTTAAAAAGAAAAGGAAATGGGGCCTCAGATAACACGTGCAGAGACATGAACACACACCAAGAACAGAGGCCGTCAAAGCAGATGCCACGACTGACACCTTGATCTTGGATTTGATGCCAACAGAACTATGAAACCTTTATTGTTGGAAACCTAAAATTAAGCCTGTGGTATTTTGCTATAGTGCCTGAGCAAAGACACTGCCTGCCTTTCAAAGACCAGCTTGATGCCAAGCCTTCCAGGAACTTCCCCAAACATCCCCACTTTCCAGTTTCACATTTCTATCATTTCAGTGTCCCCACCTGTTTAGAATAGCTTCCACTGACCCCTCTCCCTGCTAGGCTTCTTAAGACCAAGTTCAAGTTCTCATTCCTATTTTTCTGTCCCACCCCTGTGTGCCCAGGTAGCCAGGAGGGCTCGGGAACAGGCTGTTGAGCTAAGAACAGTGGGACTTTTCGAGGGCACTAGTCGGGGTTAAACCACTGAACTGTTTCCTGACCCAGGTGCTGGTGTTGGTGGTGTCTGCGTGCATGTGTGCACATATGCTAATGAGCATGTGTTTGTGGGTAATCTTGCCTGTGTGTGTGTATGTGTACACCTGTGTCTGTTCACATGTGGGTATAGGGGTGGTGTGAAGGCACGTGTGTCTTGGGGGAGGGTGCTGTTCCAGGAAGGTACCGCCTCTTACCCACTGAGCGATCCTGGAGGCAGCCACACTTCACACTCAAACCTTAACAGTTTACAAAGCGTTTTCACATGCATCCTCTATTTTGGTTGTCATAACAGACCAAGGTGTACATATCCCCACTCCGGTTCACAGATGAGGAAAGCATCTTCACAGAGGGCAGGGACCAAACATTTAGTGACGGTGATAGCTAGAACGCATGAGGGCCCAGCACCACTCCAAACTGGATGCATGCCTTGGCTCCATCTCCACAATGGCCCCCCGAGTTAGGATTGCCAGGTCCATTTCATAAGTAAGGAAACTGAAGCCAGAGGAGTTGCTCAGGTTCAGGCAATAGAAAAGAGTGGAGCTGACAGGGGAACCCAGGCTTACATAGTCATAGCTCACACTTAGAACTGATCCCCCACATTGGCCCCTCCCACATAAAGAAGGGCCACTAGCTGTGCAGAGCAAGCATGCATTGCTCTAGGACCCAGCAGGCTGAGCTGTCCTAGAAAAGTAGGGTTGAAATGCAGTTGAGTGCGGAGGATGAGGTGGGGGCACTGGGCCTCACTCAGGGCTGTTCACAGTGAAGGATCTCAGACTGGACTCTGCCACCAGTGGTCTCGCCTTCTCTCCTCAAAAGTCCCCAGTATGTACCATCGTACCATCCAGTGGGCTGGGAAGCTGACAGAGAAGGGGAAGTTCTCACCTCAGTAAGGCAGGCTGGCACAGAATGCTATGATGATGAGCTAAGGTTTTATCAGGAGTTCTGAGGGGAAAGCCCTCAGTCTGACCACTAATTTCTATGAGGGTTTAAGCAAATTACACGTACCTTGTGGTCTCAACTTCCATGGCTAGAAACAGAGTTACAAAAGAATGGGTTGCAGGGTCGTCATCCAGAATAGATACCTATAATTCCCGCATTGAGGGGACTGAGGCAGTAGGATCTCCAGTTCAAGACCCAACTGTACTACATGGTAAGTTCAGGGCCAGCCTGGGACACAGCAAAACCCTTGTTTCAAAGAAGAAATGAAATGGGGCTGGGGATGTAGTTGAGTGGTAGAGCATCTTCCCAGCATGCACCAGGCTCTAGGGTCAAGCCCTAAGACCAAAACACCCAACCCTGGCAGAGGAAAGCAGCCTTTGTATTAAAGAAGGAAGTACTAATAGCTCCAATGGGCAACTTACACCCCACCATCCCTGGCCTTCACCCTTGGGGTGGACGGCATTTTCAGACAAGTCAATATATATGGATTAGCAGAGAAAGCCCTTGGGTTGGGTCAGTAGCAAAAGTACTAATGGCAGTCCTGTCCTACCCCATCTCCTCCCCTGAATCTAATGGTGGCCTCATGGGGGCCTCTTCTAACTTCTGCCTTCTCCTTCTGGCCAGTCCTCTCAGGAGTAGGGGAAACACACTGGCCTATTTCTTTAAGACCCATGAGATACAAGGTAAGCTTCAGAAACGAGCCCAGTTGTGCTTCCTTACCCAAGGACACGAGTTTGATCTGAGCACCTCTCCATGACTGTGTCCAGCTGCAGGACGCAGTATCTTTTGAGAGTCTGCAGAATTTCAGCATCTTGTCAGGAATTTTGTCTCTTACCTTTGTTTTTGTCTTTGTTACAATAAGAGAAAAATCCACCTTCAGCACAGATCAGCCCCTCCACCGTTTTCATCCCAGGCCTAGAGACCCAAACACAACTGTAGAATTTCTGCTACAATAGATGACCACTCTCTAGAAGGGAAAAATGAAGAGGGCTCCTCCTTGTTAGGTACCATACTCTATCTTCCCAGGGCCTCCTATGGCACCGTGGGGCCTTCACGGGGAGCTTGGAGTCGATATTCTACAGTTCTATAGCTCACCCAATATAGCAAGGTGCCTGGGCTCTGCAGGAAAACCTCACCTTCCTGAGTGGCTCAGCAACGCTGGGGAGATGGGGTAAAAAGAGAAAGGTTGCCCATGTGCCACACCCATAGGTCTCTGAGGCCTTCGCAGGATCTACAGACAGTGCCAGGCAGATCTCCTGTCTGTCAGCCATGTGGGCAAGCTACCCTTGCTGTCATTTTTATTCATGGGGACGAGAAAAGCATCCACCTCACCATCTCTCACTCAGTTGACAAACATTGAGAGCCCTCTCTAGCCCCGTCTCTGTCTCAGTGTACTGAGGACACTCAAATGAGAAGATAAATTTCCCTGTCTCCAGAAACTTATGGCCTAGTAGGAGTCCAGGGACAACATTGTCCTTTCTCTCTCACTCCACATTTATTTTGTAGCCCTGGTATCATCAGTAGGCAAGACAGGCTGGGTGGAGTTAGCACAGAAAAAAATACTGGGTTGGCAGTTGGCAGCCATCTTAAACAAGGGTCCCATGGTATCAGGGGCCTTTAGGACTTACTTCCATCTCGGTAGCCGCGGGCTCTAGGTAAGTGTCTGGTTAGCACTACTCAAAGTCATACTCCTAGTAAGGCTGGAGATGCTATACCCACGCCTAGAGAAAAGGAAGTGATGTCAGGAGGGGAAGATGCGGGCAGCAGAGAAAAGTTCCTGATAGGCTGCCAAGTGGGGGAAAGCATGGGTCCCACGTTCTGTGCAAAGGCCCTGAGGCTTGTGTAAGAAGCCAGAGGAAGAAACTGTCCCTCTTCTGGAAGGTGGTGGAGGGGCTGAAGGAGATTGCCTAAATGATGCCTACAGGATGCATCCCAGCCCATCCCGACAAAATGATAGGGTTTCTCTGTAACAGCTCTGGCTGTCCTGGAACTCACTCTGTAGACCAGGCTGGCTTTGAACTCAGAGATAAACCTGCCTCTGCCTTCCAAGTGCTGGGATTAAAGGTGTGACACCACTGAATTCTAAAAGATGGGTCTGAGTTGATATGTTCTGAAAGGCAGGGTCTGGTTGGGTCTGGCCCAGTATGGCCAGGCTTGAGACTCAAATACTACCCAATCCTACATGGTCCACACAGAAACCGTTCGTGTTTGTGCTCTTTGGCTGTGCTTGTTGTCTGTGTCTTTGTTTCGTTTTATTGGACAGTCTCCAGTAGCTCAAGTTGGCCTTGAATTTACTTTGCAGTTAAGGATAATCTTGAACTCTTGACTCTCCCACCTCCATCTCCCAAGTGCTAGGATCACACGTGTGCACCACCATGCCCAACTGAGACCAGGCCCAGCCATACATGTCATCTTTGGAAAAGTCTCGAATTCTAAACTTTGATTTTTTTCCCACACGCAAGCGTAGGGACATTATCAACATTTGCCAAGGGACAGGATGGGATGAGAGGGATGAACAGCCCTTGTTAGCTTTTCTTCTATGCTCTGTGAATCTTTTTGGCCCTCTCAGTTTAGAATGGCTTCTTCGTTACCTGAGGGCACAGCACAGCCTGGCTTTATCTCTCATTTTCTGCTCTTGGGGTTCTCTATCTGATTCAGACCCACAGCATCTAACAAGAACTCAAGTGACGGGCGAGACACCTGTGAGAAAGGAGAAAGGGAAGGCAACGCTTACAAACACAGTATTACCGGAGGGAACCCACAGCTACTCAGGTTGAGTTTGGGGAGCTTAGCGCCCAGCCTCCTGGTTCATTTTCAGTGAGGAACATAAATACGAACAGCTATGAATCCAGGTGTGGTTCATGGGCATCACCTGTGGGTTTGGTAGAACTACGGGGCATCAGAAGACTACCCCAGACCGGCTGGGGCCTCTAAGATCCCAGGTGGTCCCTGCACACACCAAACTTTGAGAAGTCCTGGGAGGATCACAGTCCTTGTCTGGACATTAGAATCATTTGAAGAGCTTTAAAAACTACTGTTGACCAGGGTAAGCCCCAGGACACTGAGAATCACACCGATCGATGGGTTGATTGATTGGTGTTCGTGGAACCGTCCAGGTGATTTCAACATGCAGCCAGGCTTGTGAGCTCACCTTCGTGCAGGGCGAGAAACAAAGGCCTAAGAAGGCATTGTAGTGCATGTCTGTAAGCTAGCCCTTCAGGAGCTGAGACTGGAAGCCCATGTGGACTCCACCTTTGAAACCCTGCTTCCAAACAAGGAACGAAGAAAAAGAAAAACTAGAAAGCAAAACCCAAACTAATTGAGCATACCTGTAATCCCAACACTTGGGAGGTGAAGGTACAGATTTAAGGTCATTCTCAACTAGCGGTGAGCTGGAGGTTAGCCTGAGCTACAGGACTCAAACAAGACAAAACAAAAATCAGAGCTCAGCCTCTCCCAGTACTCTCCTTCATTTTATCAGGGATGTAGTTCATTTAGTAGAGTGTTATGTAAGTAACCTAAGGTCTCACAGCAACTTGAGTCAATACCTCCAACTCCAGGTTCCTGCTCATTGAGAACTATTGCCCGACAGAGGAGAGTGGGGTTGGAGAGGCATTAGGTCGCAGAGGAAGAATTTTGTGGACATGAGTGACTTATGCCCTTTGATTCCCCTGACATGCTAATCCGTGGATGCTTCGCCTTCTAGGGCAATCGGTTCTCTGGACAGGAGGAGCCCCCACACCTGTGCCCATCCATCCTGGCCCTGCCTTTCCCACAGTCTCCCCACTCATTTTCCCAGAGACATTGAGAACTTAGGGACTGTCCCCCACCATTCTCAGAACTCAGGTGAGGTTTCTGAGCCCCCACCACCTCAAGTCCTGGCTCCTCTCAGAAGTACAGGGACAGGCCCCGTTCTCAAGTCAGCAACCACGCGGAGCTCGAAACCAGCAGGGCCCAGGCTCCCTTGTGACTTGTTTTTACTCTCTTGTCAGAGCTTTGGGAGGAGGGGATGTTTCAAACCTGTGATTGTCTCAGCTTCGAGACTTCTTCTGGTGTGTTTTTGAAGTGGCTTTTTGTTATTCTGCCTCGACTCGCTCGTCTTTCTCAGCAGCTGTGGAAAAACGTGGTCTGCCCCTGGCGGAGCAGCCCTTGGATTCCATGTAAACAGCTTGCCTGTTGGCTAGACAGGCCCAACAGATCAGAGGGTTGGACCATTCAGTATAAACATGCTTGAGTTCGAGGCAGATGGTAGGCACAAGGAGGCCGAAGGGGCTTTCTAGGCACACAGTCGTTCCAACACTGGACGATCATGCAGGTCTGTTCCGCGGGCGAGAATAGGCATGAAAGAGCCTCGGGGCTGTGAGGAGGAAGAGAGATCCACCTGTAAGGAGCCTTTCTGGTTTCTCTCCCTTCCTGAAAAATTGAGGGATCGATCTCTAATTCCTCCATCCGGTACTGTAGCCACTAACCATGTACAAGTACTGAATGATCAAAAGGTAGCCAATGTGACTAAGGAACTGAATTGTTATGTTTTTTAAAAGAGATTTGTCTTTATTTTTATTTGTGTGTGTCTGTGGGGAGGGGGGGGTCTATGTACAATTGCCTTCAGGTGTCAGAAGAGGGTGTCACACCTCACCGGAGCTGGAGTTATGACAGTTGTGAGTTTAGAACCAAACCCATGTTCTTGTCAAAAGCAGCGATTGCTCTTAACCACTGAGCCGTCTCTCCAGGTTGTACACTGTCTGTCCGTGGCTGTTTTTGTCATTCTCATTTGATTAACAAGTATTCTTCCACCGGCCAGGTGATCATGGCACACGCCTTTAATCCCAGTACTTGGGAGGCAGAGGCAGGCGGATCTCTTGAATTTGAGGCCAGCCTGGTCTACAGAGCGAGTTCCAGGATAGCCAGGACTACACAGAGACCCTGTCTCAAAGAAACAAAGCAATATTCTTTCACCATCAATTATAATGGCTGCAGGGTATTCTATGATGTATAGAAAACATAATTTATTCATCAAAGTCTGCAATAATATTACCTCAATTTTGGTCTCATTTTTAAAAATAATTTCTATGAATATAATAATATCAATATCTTTATGAAAAATCATCCACTAACCCCTTAGGAGAAAGGAAAAGAATTAGACCGAAACAATACAAAATATTAAGACTTCTGAATATTTACTAAGTCACTCCAGAAAATCTGAACCTGTTCATAGGTTTGTTTGTTTGTCTTTGTTTTTCAAGACAGGGTTTTCTGTGTAGCCCTGGCTGTCCTGGAACTCACTTTGTAGACCAGGCTGGCCTTGAACTCACAGAGATCTGCCTGCCTCTGCCTCCAGAGTGCTGGGAGTAAAGGAGTGTACCACCACCGCCTGATGAGAAAACTGAATTCTTCAAAGATAACAAGATTTGAAGAAGAATGTTCTTAAGGAAGCAATAGCACACTTAGCATATCCAAGTGGCCAGGTACATCCTTAGGTACTGGCAACTCTGACAAATGAAATACATCTCGGCCTTGAAGAACTCAGGCCAGGAGAGAATGAAATCCTTGACTTCAGGTCAAGGGACAACTTGGACGCTAGCTAAAAATACGACAGGTGCTTTTTACAAAGAGTAGCATTGGGGAGAAGCCCATGGTTCTCTCTGGACATGCTAGGAGACCTGCTATGGCGACACCTGAACTGGCTTCAGAAGGTAAATATAGACACTGAGGGGCGGTGGGATGGGAAGGGCATCACTTCTCACCTCCAGCCGCTTCCACACTCAATCCATTTGGTGTGAGCTCTTCTTTGGATCTGTAAACATGCCCTTCCTGTCACATGAATCCCTTCTATGATCTTTTGTAATGGGACACAAATAGCTTGGTCACAGTCTACAAAAAGCCGTCTTTAGAAACTGCCATACCAAGATGCTAAGCATAGCATAGATTGATGGATCGAGTGTCTTTTGTATTAACCACTCCTCCTTAAAAGAAATATTGACTTGTAATGTCACTATGCCCAGTTGATAGATAATTAATTAAAACAGCGTAGAAATCAGAGATAGGGTAAAAGCCAGGGAGACCTAGATTCCCCAGTCCTCCAATTCTGAGCCCATTTTGCCCTACACAAAGAAAGCAGCCAATGGAAGGCCCTGCTGCAGAGACCCTTGGGACAAGTCCTTCATCTTGCTGAGCCTGAAAAGCATAGAGCGAAAAATGAGAGTTGGAGACAGAGCAAAGGACCTCAACAGTGGCAACAATAACAGCCTGTCATCAACCCATGGCCTGTGGGAGACAGCCCTTGGCTTCTGTTTCCGCGAGCCTCCAAGTTCCCCAACACACACACCTTGATGGGGAGCCTCTGCAGCCCTGCTCTTTGGGAGCAAGACTTGAGAGCAAGTCCTCGAAGCTGACCTTTCTTCGGAAACTCATCGAAAGATGAATTAAGGAACTCACCCATCTGTGTCCCCAGAGCAGGAGGTGAGAAGGGCATGACAGTCACCCGATCCTTTCCATGACCTCTATTCTCTCTCCTCGGTTCTACCATATGACATCAGTGACAGTATGACATTCTCCTACCTGCCCATGCCTGCCTTCACCACCCCCTCTTCCTCGCTCTGTGACGCATGATGTCCCTGGAGAGTTCCCCCCTAACATCATCACAGAACAAAAACAAAAACAACAAAAATACCAAATCTTCCTCTTGCCATACCTGCTCCCTCAACCATGGCTGGCCTACAGGATTGGGGATCTTTGCTTCTAATACTAGAAATGAAATTGCTTTGTCTTTCTTCTTTATTTTTTTTTCTTTTGTGTTTCACTTCTGCTATTCACACAGAGGTGCCTACCAGGGACCTCAGCACTGAACCTATCTTAATTTTAATTCAAGTTTATTTTTGGACTTCTCAGCTGTTGCTACAAAGTGCCCAAATGAGCTTGTGTAAATCAGTCAAGGAGAGTAAGGAGCAGGGAGAGGATGGATTTGTACACAACCTGTTGCAGTCAAGGAGAGTAAGGAGCAGGGAGAGGATGGATTTGTACACAACCTGTTGCAGGCCAGGGATCCCCTCGTGGGAACTTCATTTCATCCCTACATGTTTCTAAGATGGCATCTTAGTATAGGCTACATTCTCACAGAAACTGAAGTTCTGTGCACTTTGTGACTTGATCAAAGTCAAGTGCTAAGTGTGGAGACTTGGATTAAACCAGCCCTGACCCAAAAGCCACAGTTGGGTTGATGAGATGGCTCCGTGGGTAAAGGCAATTGGCACCAAACCTGATGACCTGAGTTCAGTTCCTAGGAACCACATAGTGGGAGAGACCTGACTCCTGAAAGCATCCTCTCATCTGCACATCTGAGCTGTGGTGTGTAAGCATGAATGCCAACACGTGTGCGCGCACACGCGCGCACACACACACACACACACACACACACACACTAAAAAGGGGGGGCAGTTAGCTGCACACCCACCCCTACTCACCCTCTTCTCCTCTCCGTCTGCTATACCTAACTCACTGAAGCACCCCTGAATTCATCTATACCTTCTCCCTGTGTGATTCCATTATCTCTGCCCCAGCTAACCATCTCTTGTACTTTGCCTTTTTCTTCTTTGAAATAAAAATAGGGCCAATCACAGAAGGCTCTGGAATTCTAAGGTTTGGTTTAATCCCCCCCTCCCATTTAAGTGACTGGTTCCTTTCCCCTAGGAATCGTTTTAGGAAAGGGGACGAAGTAAGACGGCAAAGGAGAAACGCACTGGCCTTGCAGCTACACAGGGTTCAGCTGTGACCCCGGTTGCTCCAATGAAGGAACTCAACATCACTAAGTCGCTGCTGCCTCACCTACCAGTTGGCAACAAGCTGCCCCCCTGGCAGAGTGGTCGAAAGACCCAAACGAAATGAGATATTGGTCTTCGTGCCGCTGTGACAATATACCTGGTTCAAACACCTTCTTTGGCCCAAGGTTTTGGAGGATTCAGTCCAAGGTCATTCAGCTCCACGAACCTAAGCAGAATATCATGGTGGTGGGAGCAGGTGGCAAAGGAGAAGCTATTTGCTTCATGGCTGACAGGGAAGCAGAAGGATGCCAGCTCCCTTCAGCTGTGGGGAGAAACCCCAGCTTGTAAGTGATGCTCACAGTCAGGGTGGGTCTTCCTCTCTCTGCTCATCCTCTCTAGAACCATCCTCACTGACACACCCAGAGGTGTTTCCCACCAGCCTCTTAGGTGACTATAGAGCTGACAGTGAAATTTAACCATCAAAGACAATACAAAAGAAAAGGCCCAGGTCAGATTCAAGAAACCTAAAAGTGTCTTCCCCTCCCCCCTGCCTGGGAGTGTGGTCTCAGCCTGCAAAGGAGGACTTTGCTTACGTCTCTCAAGAGAATACTGGCTCACGTTCATCCAGACCTGCCTGAAACATCGTAGGGCCCAAGGCAGAGCGCAAACAGACCTTCTTATGCTTGCCTCCAATAGTCACCTTATCTGTCAATCTAATCAACTCTTGCAATGAAAGGGGTTCTACCACATTTGAAAACACAAAATACTAAAATTGTAGAAATCTTTTTTTATCTGAGGAGCCATGTATACATTCAAACTTTAAAAAATAGACTTACTTTCATCTTATGTGTATGAGTGTTTAGCTTGCATGTATGTATGTGCACCACATATGTGCCTAGAGCCTGGGAGATCAGAAGACGGCATCAGATCCTCTAGAGCTAGAGTTATGGGGAGCTGTGAACTGCCATGTGGGTGCTGGGAACTGAAGCCAGGTCCTCTACAAAAGCAACAAGGACACTTACTCACTGAGCCATCTCTCTGGCTCCTAAATTTAGAATATTAACACTCGTTGGAGGTAGGTAGATAGACAATAGATGATAGATAGACAGACAGACAGTCCCTCTTTCTACCAGCAGCCTACACACCTCAGCTTTGTGAATGGCCTTCGTGAACAGCAACCTCAGGCCACAGCTTAGTCTAGCATGTCCACCACAGCTGTGCTATCTCCTGTGGAGGCCTGAAAAGGGCTCAGGGCAATTTGAGTGAAGAATTGGGGTTGGGGTGTGGTGGGCATAGCAGGAAGACACAGACCATGGGCCCGGTCTCTATCTGTCAGAAAGGAGAGCAGTCTGGAGAAAATGAGAGCTGGCCTCACAGGTGTGGGTCCCTCCACCAAACCTGAGCCCACTGTAGCATCCACTGCCCATTCTCTCCACCTGTCCCTTTAAAAAGAGAATTCACACCATGAGCCGGAGCCCAGCAGACGTCCATGTTAAGTCTTAAATCTAATATTTGAAAGGAAATTATACCCTTCTTTTCTCAGTACTGGAGGTTGTACTCAAGGCCTAGCACACGATAGACAAGTGTTCCACCTCTGAACCATAATTCCGGCTTCTTTCATAGCTTTTACTCTGAGAAGGGGTCCCACTAAATTGACCAAGCCGGCTTTAAACTCACTCTGTAGTTCTGGCAAGCCTTGTACCTGAGATCCTCCTGCCTCAGCTTTCCAAAGTAGAGGCCTGTGCCTCCAGACTTGCAGAGATTACACCTCTGATCAATTCAATCCATTTCTAGAACTGGTTTTCCCCATCTCCAAGATGGGACCAAGTAGGAAGAGGCTTCAACCCCCATCCGCCAGTGTTTACACAGAGAATCCCTTCGGCTGCTCCTCTTCTCTGCTTTTCAAAGACTTTCAAGTCTTTGTTCCAGAATCCTTAGGCAGAAACACAGATGGGTGGTTCTCAGAGGCTGAGCATGGAGGAAGGGGGAGACTACAGAGGGAATTCCAGGGGTCTGGGGAGGGCGAGGAAAGGAAGCTATGACTGAACTGCATCTTGCTTCTGGTAGTGTCTAGACAATTATCAGTATTGGGGGTGGGGGTAGAGCGAGACAGAGGCCCTAGAACTATATACCTGGAGTTTGCTATGTGTAAATTATACTTTAAAATTATGTCATGATTGCTTGTTTGTTTTGTTCCAAACCACATTTTAAGAAAGCTGTGGGAATTTCAAAAGGGAGTATGTTAAGGCTTATAAATTAAGTTCCTCCGACATGACATTTAGAGAGGGACCGCGTGGCAGCCATCTCCTGCGTCTGTGGCCTTTCACCATCTCACCAGTCAGCCTCCCTTTCTGGAGGGAATTCCCTTCCGCCCCACCAAGAAGCCAAGAACTCCTAACCTCACAGCCCAGATACAGGCCCGTGACCTAGACTCTGCCAATCAGAAGCACATATGCAGATTTTGCTTTAGAAATGGGAACTATAGGTATGGACACTAGAGTTGCACGGAGCTTTCATTTCGTTACTGGTACTGGCACTGGGACAGCAGAAGTGTTTGGCTTTGGAGCCATCGTCAGTGGTTGTGAAACTGAGTTCCTAATTCAATAATGGTGTCAGGGGAAGACCTGGATGGGGAGTTCCATTCTCAGCCTCTGAGCCTCTTTTGGGAAAGTCCGTAACTTCTCCGACTCTGTATTTCCTCATCTCTAGAATGGACATCACAACACTGACCTCACAGAGCTGTCGTGAGACTAAATGACGTGCTCTGGGGTCTGGCCCACCATAAGTACTGAGAGTAAGTACTGCCACAGGTACTGCGAAAGTGCTAGCTCCCGTCCCTGCTCAGTCTCTCAGATCCCAGAAATGGTGATCTGCCTCTCTGTCAGGAAGCTCCCTGAAGGTCAGGCTGTACTCCCTCATCTAAGCCTGAACCGTTTCTCAGAGCAGAGGCTGTGAACTTTGCTCATTAGCCAAAACTAATGCTGACCTTTGGGGCTACGGAAATCTGCTCCCCTGAGTTCCCTTCTCTGCCTGCTTCCTTCCTGGTCTTGCATGAGCCGTAAGTGGCACCTTTCTGAGGTCAAATCCATAGAAATCTGTTTCAGTTTAACCCCAGGTGCCTTTTGGCTAAGCACAAAGAATATGCTACCTGTTGTGTTAAGAAATAGATGAGGTACCCATTAGAGAAGAGGAAAGATGTTTAGACACCCCAGTGACACATGCATTCTGCAGGCGTGAGGCCACCAGACATGGAACTGCGAGTTCTTTGAGCTGGATTTTTTTTTAAAATATGCTTATGAGTATTTTGTCTTCATGCATGTGCACCATGAGCACACCTGGTACCTGTAGGAAACAGAAGAGGGCATCATCGGATGCCCTGGCACTGGAATTACAGACAGCTGTTGGCTGTCCCATGGGTGTTGGGACCCAAACCAAGGTCCTCTGCCAGAACGGCCAGCGCTCTCAAACTCCAGCCCACTTAAGCTGGATCTTGAATGACAAGTTAAAACCTGACGGAGTTGCTGGGGAGGGGGAGCTGGAGAGATGGCTCAGTGGTTGAGGGACACTTGCTGCTTTTCTAGAAGACCCAGGAGATCCAGGTTCAACTTCCAGCACCAACATGGCAGCCTACAACTGCCTGTGACTCCAAGATCTGGCACCCTCACACAAACATACATGCAGGTAAAACATCAATGCACATAAAATAAATTAATTAAATTTAAAAAAATATGACAGAGGGAGAAGGAACCTAAGAGAAAAGTGTGTGGAAAAAGTTCCAGATGGCTGGAGAGATGGCTCAGTGGTTAAGAGCACTGATTATTCTTCCAGAGGTCCTGAGTTCAATTCCCAGCAACCCCATGGTGGCTCACAATTACCTGTAATAAGATCTGGTGCCAACTTCTGGCCTGCAGAGACACATGCAGGCAGAACATTGTATACATAATTAATAAATAAATAAATGTTCCAGAAAGATGAACGTACCCAGTGCTTTGCCCTGGAAGAGTCAGGGCACAGGCAGATGTGGGTGGAAGTCGGGAGAGACAGCTCAGATGTGTTCAAGCTGAGAGGGACTGAGAGGGTCCTGGAATGATGCCATAAACGGGGGCAGGAGAAGGCAGATGCTGACTCCTTCAGCTACCACAGGGCAAGGAAGGGAGGAGGGGCAGGACCCCAGCATCTTTTCTTCTTGGCCACAGCTCTGCTGAGATTTCCTCAGTGCATCACCAGCCTCCTGAGGCCACAGGTGTCCAAGAGATGATTGGCAGGGTCCCCGAAGGTGAGACCAAGCCAGGACAGTCAGCCAGTATTCCCCACTCCAATCCCCAGTGAGAGGAAAGGATCCACAGCTGAGCCAGCTGAACCCAAGCTTCTTCACGACTGCAGACAGCTCCAAGCCTACACAAGCATCAGGGCACTCGGGGTGTCTGAGTCAGTTGTTAAGTGTGCGAACGGGCATGCGGGACTCGGGGTACACACTCATCCCTTTGCCCCCAGACGAATCCCACCATTTCCTCCACTTGTTCTCACCAGAGTTTCAACTCAAAGCTAAGGGGTTTGCCACCTCCCCTAAATAAAGGTCACCTCAGAAGGCAACACTGACTCTCACCAGAGGTTGAGAAGGCATTGAGACGACCCTCAGGTGAGCCCCAAGGCTGTTGCTTGGAGTTGTCATGACAACAGGGGAGCATAGCCAGACTGGCCCTCTCCTAAATGGTGTGAGGTTTGGATGAGTAACTCCGAAAGAATAGACCCCCACCCCTGTTTACCTATTTGTCATCTTCAGGCCCCCTCCACACCTGTCGCCTTCCCTCTCCTCAGGGACCTTAGCAACTTGAAAAACACAGACACACATGCCTCCTCCTCTCAATGTCCAACAATGAACCCTCGCAGCAAAACAGGAAGCCTCTTCCTGCCAAGGCAAACCCATTGTGTTCTCTCTGCTCACGTGTCCACAAGTACAGGAAACCACTACCCAGCCATGGCAACAGGTGTCAGGGCGACCCTAGGCTTCCCGCCAGCCTGTGCCCAGCCCTTCTTCCCTTTCCTTCCTCCTAAAGAGCGTTCTCTTTGTGGGGGTTAATAGTGATTGACGGCTTGACAGGGTCTAGAATCGCCTGGGAGACAAGGTTGTGGGCATGTCTGGGAGTGAGTGTCTTCTGAGATGGGAAGGCTTACCTCAGAAGTGAATGGCTGGTGCCTGGGTTTGGATTGCATCAAAAGGAGAGAGCTTGTGATCGATCGCAAGTGTCCAACTCCCTTTGTGTCCTGGTTGCAGATGCAATGTAACCAGCTGCCTCGTGCTCCTGTTGCCCTGACTCCCCAGTCATGGCGGACTGTACCCTGGAGCTGTGAGCCACATAGACCCATTCTCCCTTAAACTGTTCTTGTCAGGGTATTTTTGGTCACAATAGCAAGGGAAGAAAAAAAACCTGACATTTCCTCCTCACAGCCTGGCAGCTTGCATTTTTTGGTCCTTTTCCCCTGGGAGACCAAAGATCTGCTTAAGGCTTTGAAAACCCCCCCCCCAAAAAAAATCTTCCAAATAAAGTTCCTAACATTAGCCAAGCAACTCAAGACTGCACCTGTGCTGAAATGTAGCAAGTTTCTTAGCTCTTTGGGTCACAAAATTCTAGGTAAAGTCTGAGATGACCGTCTCTCAAATTCTGAGTGTCCCTAAGTGTATGCCAGATCTGCACAACCAAAGGCTACTTGGGGAAAGGAAGTTTTTATAGGTTTACACTTCTGTGTCACAGTCCAGTATCAAAGGAAGTCAGGGCAGGAACACATAGCAGGGCAGGAACCTGGAGGCAGAAACTGGTGCAGAGACTTTGGAGGAGTGTTGCTTTCTGGCTTGCAAAGCCTGCTATGTTATATGGTCCATTAATCAAGGTAATGTAAAAATAAAAGAAAGAGGAGATGAAACCAGGCGGTGGTGGCGCACGCCTTTAATCCCAGCACTCAGGAGGCAGAGGCAGGCGGATCTCTGTGAGTTTGAGGCCAATCTGTTGTATGAAGCAAGTTCCAGGACAGCCAGAGCTGTTACTGGGAAAACCCTGTCTCAAAAAACCAAAAGGAAGGAAGGAAGGAAGGAAGGAGGGATAGATGGAAGGAAGGAAGGAAGGAAGAATGGAAGGATGGAAGGAAGGAAGGAAGGAAGGAAGAATGGAAGGATGGAAGGAAGGAAGGAAGGAAGGAAGGAAGGAAGGAAGGAAGGAAGGAAGGAAGGAAGGAACTATGTGTTAAACAGAAACACATAGTTCTTTGTAGGACTGTGAAAGTCAGTGCGCCCTCTGGGAGGGGGAGGGGACTGTGCACCAAGGTGCAGGGGACCTGAGGGCTTTATAGGACAGAAAGGAAACTTTTGAGGTTGGAAAATTCCATCTGCAGACCTGTTCCCTGAAGTCTCAGAGCTGTAAACACCAAGGGAGGTTCTTATCCATATGTTGACTTTCTTTTGAGCAGAGCCCCAGCTCTAACTGCCTGCAGATCTTATCAGTGTATCAGCTTTCCTATCTGGAATTTCTCAGCTGCCTGCTGACTTTTAAGATCAATAACCCTTCACCCAAGACCACCAGGCCTGGGGTGACACCACCCACAGTGAACTGGCCCCTCCCACATCAGTCATCAAAAAAAATAAATAAACGCTTCCCAGGCTTTCCCACAGGCCAGTTTGGTGGAGGCATTTTTCTCAACTGAAGTTTCCCTCTTCCTAAATGACTCTAGCTTGTGTCAAATTGACATAAAACTAGCCAGCACACTGATCATTCCCGGGTAAAATCCAAAAGAGCTTGAAGGTGGGGGTGGAGGACAGGGGTAAGAGGTATAATCTGAGTTAGACTTTACTCATTGAATTGCAAGCCTGAGAGGATTAGAATACATTGGGTGATGCCAGTGGACAAGAAAGCTGGCGCTTGAGTGTGCCTGCCCTGTGCAAGAAAGACAACAGGAAGTTTCTGCAGACCTAATTCCATCCAGAAGTTTCTTCTCTGGCTCTTCTCCTGGGCCTCTTCTGATCAAGGACCTTCTCCCAGGGTCTCAAGACTTGCTGCATTCCTTCATGCTAGGCTAAGTCTTCTTTTGTCCTGTGAATAATCAAGTCATCAGTGAAGCGGCTAGGTGACAAGGTTTTGAAGATGACTTCTAGGTCCTGGTTCCCACTCACACTCTGAAACCTTTGCCCCGGGCAGAACTTCTCCAAAAGAAGCAGTGACATATATGCTCTGAGAAGAGGGGTGACTACAGTGAGCCTTGTGTAATGGGATCTTTTCCAGCCAGAGAGGTCAGAGTCATAACTTTGGTCCTTTAAGGCCAGGCCCTGCATCAGCAGGAGCTGGCTTGACATCAGGAGAAAATCCCTTAGCTTGAAACTAAAGGTCTTGAAACTAAGTCTCAGTTTCTGGGGTCGCAGAATAGAAACCTACCAAACACAACAGCCTGCGAGTTACACGAGATAGGTCATAGAGTCTCAGTCTATAAACTTGGCAGGTCTGGGACTCTACCTGCAGTCCTGACTGGCCTTGAATTTGTGGCGATCGAGCCTGTGCTTGGAAATATAGAAGCCACGTAGAAACCTGGAGATATTATTTGTCCCTGGTTAGAAGCCCCAGACTATGACTGATAGACCCTAAAATCTGAGTAGTCCCAAACCTCCACAGTAGGTTTTTCATCAATGGTTGCTGGATGAATAGATAGATGGGCAGACTGACAGACTGACGCCTAAGAAAAGTCTAGCATGTCATAACTCCCCACAGCAACACAGAGAGCCTCATTTCAAACATACCAACCAAAGCCACCTCACATGCCAAACACAGCCTAGCTGAAGAACAGGCATCAAAGCCAGAAATCAGGCCCAGGGGCCACGTCGCTCTGAAATGAGGCCAAGTCAAGCAGTGTGGCTCTCTCTGCCCTCCAAACGACCAAGTTCAGCAACCCTTTTGAAGTTGACTGAGTGAGACTTCTGACCACTCAGCACTGCCTTCCTCCCTCACCTGGGCCACTCCACACCCCTCCTGGTACCCGTGCTCCCACAAGCATCTGAATTGGCTTCCTACCGCTCCTGTGCTAGGCCGAGTTTGTCCCCCTAGCTAACTCCCGCAATGTTGTAGTCAATGGTGTCTTTCATTGTTTCTTAAATACCTTGAAATACGTGATATTTAATATATGATATATAAAGCCGTAAAAGTAATGCAGTGGAGCCTTGGGCGCATCACAAACATTGCCAAGTGATAGTTGTTAAGCTTCCGGAAGTCTTCTCTACCTCCATGCCCTTTGTTAACGTGTTCATGGGCACTTTTTCACTTCTCATATTGCTCGTAATTTGCCTCAATTTGTTTTGTTGTTTGGTTTTTGTTTTGTTTTGTTTTTCTTTTTTTGGTCATGGAGTCTCCCTCTGTAAAGTTGGCATGTCTGGTATTCTATATGCAGCCCTAGCTGGCCTTGCACTTGTGACAATCCTCCTGCCTCAGCCTCCGAGAGCTCAAACTACAGTACTGTACCAGAACTTTCAGTTGATAATCACAACATTGTCCATCGTCCTCAGTCTTATGGACAGGATGGTTCCCAGCACCATCCCCCAGAAAGAGCACACGCTGAAGTCCTAATCCTCAAAGGGCTGGATTGAAGAGTCAAACCTCTAAGGAAGAAATTGAAATTAAGCAGAGTCACAGAGTAGGGTCCTGATTCAGTAGTATTTAATTGCCATCACCAGAAACTGACCCTGCTGGACTGTGACTCGGGACTTCCAGCCTCCAAAACCATGAGGAAATACATTTCTGTTGTTGTGGGACTTTTTTTTTCTTGGTCTTGGTTTTTCAAGACAGGGTTTCTATGCGTAACACCTCTGACTGCCCTGGAACTCCCTCTGTAGACCAGGCTGGCCTCAAACTCAGAGAGATCCGCTTGTCTCTGCCTCCTGAGTGCTGAAATTAAAGGCATGCAACACCATACCCATCCAACTTCTGTTGTTTAAGCCACCTAGCCTGTGATATTTTATTATGACAATCCATATAAACTCAGCAAGGCCAGGTATCATGTGTGCCTGTGTTTGGATCAGTACAGTCCATCACCATGCTAAACACATAGGCTTACATCTAATATTTACTGAATGAATAAATGAGATCATTCAGAAACAAATCAGACAGGGTTCTGGGGTAGCCAAGATGGCTTAGTGGGTGAAGGAGCTTGCTGCCAAGCCTGACAAGTTGAGTTCGATACCAGGAGCTGACATGGTGGAAAGAGAAAAATAACTCCTGCAAGATGTCCTCTGACCTCAACAAGCATGCTGTGGCACATGTGCCAGCCCACAAGCTCTCACTCTCTCTCTCTCTTTCTCTCTCTCTAATAAATGTTTTAAAATGTTTAAAAAGCAGATAAGATCCATACCTAAGATCAAAAGTATCTATTTTGAAATAATAGAAATCCTACTCAAGCTACTGCTTCAACTAGGCTCTGTAGTCAGGTTTTTTAAAAAATTTTTATTTATTTGTTGGTTGGTTGATTTTTCAAGGCAGGGTTTCTCTGTGTAGCTCTGGCTATCCTGAAACTCATACTGTAGACCAGGCTGGTCTCAAACTCAGAGATCTGCCTGCCTCTGCCTCCCAAGTACTGGGATTAAAGTTGTGTGCCACAATTGTCCGGCTCCTATAGTCAGCTTCTAATAAAGGAATAATAAAGAAGACAGGGTCACCATCTTAGGAAAAAGTCACACCATCCATCAATCAACTGCTCACTAAGCACCCGCTACTTAAGTGTGCCTTGTCAAACAGCCTCCACTCAATAAGGCAACCAGTTTCAAAGGGCCAAAGATGGAGTTGGGCAAAGATGCCCAGGGTACTTTTTTTTTAATTGGCTTCTCCTGTGGACTTGCCTTTGTATAATACGTTGGAGTCTGTGAAGCTACAATTGGAGAATACGAACTCAGAATTCACTGTCATACACAAACACATGTTCATCACAGCGTGGGCCACAGTGGTCCTCTGGATGCCATGGGCTTTCATAGGACCTCCAGCTGTAGAGGTCCTGTTTTGACTTTTCAGTTCTCTTGATCTAACCTGGTCTAGCAAGGCAGCAGTCCCAAGGCCCCAGCTTCAGTGTCTTTCTAGGGATGTAACACATAAGCTTAATAAGTGAGATGGATGAGAAAGAATAATCAATGAGATGAGAGAGAAACTTCTGAGATAAAGGACATGGTAGCTTGAATGAGAAAGGGTCTCATAGGCTCATATGTTTGAATACCCTATCCCCAGTCAGTGGAACTGTTTTGGAAGGGTCAGGAGGTGTGGCCTTGATGGAGGAGGTTTCAAAAGCCCACACCAGTTTCAGTTCTCTCTCTCTCTCTCTCTCTCTCTCTCTCTCTCTCTCTCGTTTCAACACAAAAGCTCTCAGCTACTACTCCTGTACCCTGTTTGCCTGCCTGCTGCCATGTACCCCACTGTGATGGTCATGGGCTCACCCTCTGAAACTGATTTCTTTTATAAGTTGCCTTGGTCGTGGTGTCTCTTCACAGGCACAAAAAAGTAAATAAGAACAATGACTTGTATACAAATATCAATAGCAGCAATACTCATGATAGCTAAACAGTAGAAACAATCCAAATAGCCAACGGTGGTAGATAAAAGAAACGTGGTATATCCAGACAATGGAATACTAGTCAGCCATAGAAAGTAATAAAGAGTTGAAACATACTGCACGTAGATGAACCTAGTTAAAAGAAGACAGATACGAAGGTCACATGTGGCATATGTCTGTGTATGTGAAATAACCGTCAGAAGCAAATCCATAGAAAGAAAGTAGATCTGTGTCTATGAGGGTCTGTGTGAATGGGAAGAAATGGGAACCACTGGTAACAACAGCAGAAGATTTGACTTAAAAATAATTCAGTATTTACCATGGTGCAGTAAATTCTGTGACTATATACACACCATGGAAAGGTCTACTTTTAAAGGGTAGATGTTGGGGCTGAAGGGATGGCTCAGCGGTCAAGAGCACTTGATACTCTTGCCAAGGACCCAAGTTCGGTTCCCAGCACCCACATGGCAGCTCACAACCACCAATAACCAGTTCCAGAGGATCTAATGCCTTCTTTTGACCGCCACAGTCCCTAGGCACACATGTGGTACACATAAGTAGATTCAGGCAAACACTCATACACATAAAATAAAAATTCATAAATCTTTTTTAAAGGCAAATACTATAGCATATGAACTATATCTAAACAAAACTTATTTTGTTTTGTTTTGTTTTTTAATTTAGAAAAAAGAGACATCCTGGCATAGCCCTGTCTTTTAACCTTCTATTGCCTGTCAGTGCATCGTCATTGGTCAGTTCTCCCCAGAAGCCAAAGGAAAAGCTGTCTGGGAAATGTAGTTCCCTATACACTGAGCAGAACAAGGGGATCAAGTGAGTGCTTGAAGCATTATGTTGCCATGGCAATTGTTTTTAAACTATTTAGTACAGAAACAAGGCTAAGCCATTACAAACTCCGCGTCAGGTACTGTCCCTCACTGAACTGACTACAGCCAGTGGCTAGAGATAAAAGTGTACAGGTGTCTTTCCCGGAAATGGAACATTCAGATATTTGCTCTAGAACTCAGTGGCCATCTAGCAAGCCCAGCATGGGCTCAATGTTTGCTTTAAACCCACTAATTGGACGGAGGCGATGGCTCAGTGGATAAAAGAGCTTTGCCTCACAGGCCTGAGGAACTGAATTCAAATCCCCAGAACCTCCAACAAAAGGGAAGACGGCTGGCACCTGAAGTTGTCCTCTGGCATGAAATTCCCATGTTCATGCAGACGACTACACACAAACACACATACACAACAATAAAATTAATACAAATAATTTTTTAATTTAAAACACGAATTGCCAGTCTCCCTCTGGGGGAAATGGGGCATGGTAGTGTGTGCCTATTCATCCCGGCACATTGCGGGTGGAGGCAGGAGAATCAGAAGTTCAAGATCATCCTCAGCTATGTTGCAAGTGTGAAGCCAGCCCAGGCTAGATGATCAATGAGACCCTGTCTCAAGAAATATTAATTAATTAATTAATAAAATAAAGTTCTCTGTAGGGAGCCAGTTTGGATAATGGCTTAGGCCTGGTAAAGGCACAGGCGCCTGTGCCCTCTCTGGTGGTATATAACATCTTTTTTTTTTTTTTTTTGGTTTTTTGAGACAGGGTTTCTCTGTGGCTTTGGAGCCTGCGCTGGAACTAGCTCTTGTAGACCAGGCTGGTCTCGAACTCACAAAGATCCACCTGCCTCTGCCTCCCGAGTGCTGGGATTATATATAACGTCTTTAACCACTAAAAGCAAACTCTTCAACTTTCACTTTGTGTTTGTCCTTGAAGGCTCACAGGCCCATCCTTGATGGCCAGACCCCTCAAGGGACCTTGCACTAGTTGTGCAGGTGGATGCTGGGACAGTCGCTGTTGTTCAAGTTCATACTGGTTTGAAAAGAGTTTCATTCAAAACAAAGAGGACGAAGCCCATCTCAGACCCTGAGCCTTCCGGCACAGCCAGCCAGCCAGCTGGGCATCACAGATGGAAAGAGCCGCTCGCTGAAGCTCTACCAGGTGCTACCAGGACCCTTCAGAATGTAAAGGACCCGTGATTCAGAGTCCTATGACCGCTGAGTGGGCCGTCACTCTGTCATTTTTATACCCTGTGGTCCCAGAAGACTCTAAGGGAGGGTTGTGGGAGGAGCAGGGGTGGGAGGGGCAAGGACGAGGGTGACTTCTCTTACTACTTAAAAGGGGCTCAATACCACTTCCTCCCAGACAGGGGTAGCTGAAGACAGAGACACAAGTACAGCCTTCCTGTGTGCTTCAGCTGCCCTGAAAGCATCATGGACCTGGGTGAGTAAGCCTCCTCATGCGAGAAGAAAAACCAGGCTCTGGGCAATGAGTCTAGGGTGGGATAAGGGTCCTGAGGGGAGCCGCCAGAGAAATCAGGGCAGTCGGTATGAACTGGCAGCTGCTTTCAGATAATGTCACCCTATTGCCCCCTGCCCCCGAGGACCCATCTGAAAGGGAGGGAACCGCTACAGATGCCAGGAGGAACAAGGGGAATAAAGTGGCATCTTCTAAAGCAGCAGGGGATAAAGAGTGTGGCTGGCTGACCTTGTTTGACCTGGATAGAACTTGTTCTCAGCTGGGAGTGATAGGTGAGCACCTCAGGATACCCTGCTCCCTGTCTGAGCCCACCTTTCTCTCCTATTAAACCAGAATTTGGATCTCCAACCCTGTAGAGATTTATAAGAAAGAGTAAATTGGAGGGGGCACTGTTGTGTGTTGTGGGTCATGCAAATACAAATGCAAGCTGCAACCTCTGCCTCTCTCTCTCTCTCTCTCTCTCTCTCTCTCTCTCTCTCTCTCTCTCTTTCTCCTCCTACCCATCCCATTAGCTCAGTGCCTCTTGCAAATTAAAGGACCAATGACTAACGGGGTGGGGAGAAACCCATAGCCAGACCTCCTAGCACAGCAGAGCCCCTAAATAAACCCCACCCACCGCAGCCCAACAGACAGACTGCTCCTCTCAGCCTAGCCTCTGTTTCTACTATTGCAAAGTACCAGGGAAGTCCCAGGAGGCACTGAGTAGGTAGACCAGCCCCAGACTCCCCAGTTACGAATCGTAAATCTCGGCTGCAGAGTCAGACCCCACTGAGGCTAAAAAGGCCAAGTTCCTAGAGGGTTCCGCTCATCAGTCAGTAAAGCACCATTGTGGCCTCAAAGCCACAAGGGGTTGACTTTAAAAAGTGAAGGTTCCCTGGTGCTGCCCTCACACCCCTCCCCACCACACCACAGCCAGCAGCACCTTTATCTCTGCCTCCCCTGCCCAGCATGCATTGCACACTGGGTCTGGACCCAGCTGTGGAAGGTATATAGTGGTGACCACCTCTGCTGGCTGGGAACTCAGGGGAAGTAGAGTTTTATTCTTATGCCTCTGCCTCCCGGATGTTTCAGGGTGTAGTTAGAAAACATTGATGAGATGAATGAGTAGATGGATGGGTAGATGGATGAATGGATGATGGATAGATGGGTGGATGGATGGAAGATGGATGGATGGATGAATGGATGATGGATGGATGATGGATGGATGGATGGATGGATGTATGAATAGATAGATGGATAGTTGGGTGGATGATTGATGGATAGATGATGAATGGATGGGGATGGATGATGGATGGATGGATGGATGGATGGATGGGTGGATGGATAAGTAGATGAATAGATGGGTGGATAGATGGAATCAATCACTCCAAGTAGGTTTTAGATTTTGATTATCTGTCTCCTCCAGCTTGTTTTGCCACCAGCCTGTTTCTATGCCTACTTCCCAGGTATCTACCTCCACCAGTCATCGTCCCAGAGTGCTCACACTGTCCACCTTCTCCACCTTCCCTATATTAGCCTCTAAGAAGCAGCTCCCAGGATAGAGGGAAGGTTCTGAATTTCTAGCACTTTCTAATTCCATGGTGTAAATTCTCCCATCCCAGTTGATCAATTCAAGGTCTAAATATTTAACAACAAATGGGGAATGGACACCAGCCTTCCTGGCACTGGGACATTATAGGGTGCCTCTCCTGGACTAGATTTGGGGATGCTAGACGCATGGCTTTGGTACAGAGGGCGGGGCAACCTCTGGTCCTGGAAGAAGGGGTTGTCTTGCTTTTTCACTCAACTCAAAAGCACCCCAACAGCTAACCCTGAACTGCTGGTGTGAGGGGAAACTGCTCAGAACCTTTGCTCAAAACAGGCTCTGGGCCGTTGGAAGGGCGGGTGGGCCACAAAGAATCTGTTTTTCACTCTCCGTCTGCCCAGCAGAGACAAGAAGTGTATGAGGAGGCCAGGTTTCTGTTATACAAAATGAAAAACTCCAAACCAGGGCTCTTTCGTGATTTGAATGAGCAGCCCTTGAGGTGCCCTCCCCACCTTCAAGAAATGGGACCACAGATCGCAGCAAAACTTCTCAAAAGCAGAGATAAGAAAAATGAACCCATGAGAGACTCGTGTCTCACCACTGATCCATAGATGGTGTCAGAAGGGGATTCAGGGTCAACCCCTCCCGACCCTTCAGAAACCTGGCTGTGGAGAAGAACACGGTAGCCCAGAGTAGCTAGGAGAAAACGCTCCCCTTTCATGATTTTCTCTTCCAGTCACTGTGTCATTCAGTGAGAATTTTATGACTAGCCAGTCTGGTGGAGGGAATAACATATATGTCAACATGCTCCAGCACTCCCTAGAGTATGAGGACAAGATTGAAAAACCAAAACAAAACTATGAGTGTGGATCAGGGACACCTTTACACTGTGTTTGGGGAGTGTGTAGAAGTTGTCAAGCCAAATGAAGACCTCAGGGATCAGGATGTGGCAGGGAGTTTAGACTCTATGGCCATCAGAAGTCAACAAGGCAAATGAGGGACCAGAGAGTCGGCTCGGTCAGGAAACTGATTGACACACAAACAGGAGGACCTGAGTTTGGAGCCTCAGACCCTGTGTTTAAAAGCTGGTCGTAGCAATGCACACAAGCAATGCCAGCCCTGGGGAGGCAGAGGCAGTAGGATCCCTAGGGCTCACTGGCCAACCAGTCTTCAGAACTGGCAAACTCCAGGTTCAGTGAGAGACCCTGTCTCAAAAAGAATAAATAAATAAATAATAAAATAAGGTGGTGAGAAGCTAAGGAAGACCCCTGGTGTCAACCTCTGACCTTCATATGGTCACACATACACCTTGGACTCCTAGTCATTTGGCTCTGGTGAAGGCCATAAAGGGACAAGAAGGAGGAAAAGGCACAGGCCAAGGGGAGTGGGGGAAAGTGGGTGTGTCAAAAAGGAAGCCAGGCTGGGACAATCCTTACAGCTCTGTGTGATAGCATCAGGGGTCCACACATCATCCTAAAAGGAATGGGAGCCAGCAAAGACTTTTTTCTCCCGCTTTCCAAATAGATGGGTAAACAGATAAAAAGTGTTTTGGAAAGAGTGAGGAACAGCAAGGCCTTGGGTCAGGACAGAGGAGGGACCTGGCCTCAAGAGACAGAGGTGAAGAAGCAACAGAAATGGGCAGCCAGTGGCAGTGACAATATAGAGGGCAAGAATTGCCTTGGCAGGTGGAGGGCCATCAGAAATGTCACATGACTCAGTCGTGAGAACCCAGGCTAGATGTCTCATTCACATCTCTGATCTACATTTTAGTAGCTGTGTGGCTCCAGTAACGCAGCTTAACCTCTCTGGGCCTCTGTTCTCTAGAATATAAAAAGAGTACAGTTAGTAGCTTCCAAGATGTTTTGAGGGGAAGAAACATAGCAAGAGTGGGTAGGAGTGCGGTTTCCACAGCTAGAGGGCCAGCTGGGTGACCTTGGGAAGCCTTGTACTTCTGATTCCTCACGTGAGTACCTTCCAGGGTATCCATGAGGATGGACGGGGTGAGGGCACCCGTATGTGGACAGCGCAATGAGTACCAACTGTATCATTGAGTGAAAGATCTGGTACCCTACTGACAAGCTCCAGGCAGCCTTCACATCCCTGCCTCCCATCTGCTCTCTGGATCCCTTACTGCTTCCCTGCTTCTGCCTCCCCCCTCTGCCACGTCCCTACCTACCGTGGCTGAGAAGGTCCAGAGAGGACAATGTCCGAGGTGTCTCTGGAGCCCCATGGTGGGCAGCCAGGGTTTCCTGGGCAGGCTGGAGGGACTAGGAAAGTAAACAGGTGGGAGTTTTAGGGCCGGAGGGGGAGAAGGTTTCCCAGGGTGGAGTGGGGTGGGGGTGTCAGGCTGGAGTGCTAGGGAATTTTTCTTTCATCCTACTCATTCTGCAAACCCAAGAACTCAGGAAACACCCAGCACCTCAGTCCGTGGCTCCTCAAGCCTGACATTCCCAACCACTGCCCAAGAGCAGAGTTGTCTTATGACTGTTGACAGGTAGGAGCCTTGTGACTCACTGCCAGTGACCAGGTCCTTCTGTCACCACACATGCGAATTCCCCCAAGTTCCCCTGGTGAACTGCCTCAAAAAGGGCCTGTCCTAGATCTACAGCACCCTGACTCACCAACCCCTCGCCCCCACCCCATATCCAGCATCCCTGGAATGAGAAGGCAATGTTAATCAGACACCCTAGAGCCCCTCCCCACAGTGGCTGCAAACGGACCAGGACAGGACCCAGGAGATGGGGCAGACAGAGTAAAACAGAGAAACAGTTCTTGTCCCCCCCCTGGGGAGTTCTTGCTCTCACTGACAGTCAGATTGAGCTTTCCCTGCAGTAACTGAAAGACGTTGACGTGTTGAAAGAAACCTCGAACGCGCAAACACCGAAATGAGTCAGGAGAGGGAGGGCTGTGCATCAGACCCTGAAGAGAGTGTGGTTAAGCATGAACACGTGGCCTTGAGCATGGGGGCTCAAGGGATAATTCAGTTAGAAAGGGGGAGGAGGAGAGAGGACCTGAGAGGCCACGTGGTGATGTTCCCGCTCCTGGCTGAAAATGATCTGGGGCAAGCTGGGAACAAGGGAACACTGGCTGGCTGTCCCCAGAAAAAGAAAAAGATGGAGCTAGGAAGGCAAGGACTTTGAGGAGATGGTTGGAGGCTTGAGCACTGTGCTAAGCATAAGGGTCTCTCCATCTTCACAGTGAGGAAGAGCTCTTGGAGATTTGGGAGGGAGGCACCGTGGGGAGAGACCACAGAGCTATGCTTTAGTAAGACATGTATATGTAGCATGAAGAAAGATGTGCAGGTGGGAAGAACGCTCATCTGGTGGCCTGATGCCCTCCCTGCTGGTACTGAGAGTAGCCAAGCTTAAAATCCCCAGTCCCAGGCACTCTCAGTCTGGAGCACATGTGGGTGTCATGTAGCTCAAACTCCAGCAGGTGGTGCTATGGCCAAGGACACATAACCTCTGGGTTTGTTCAGCTTCCCCGACCTCCAGAGGGCCCCCAACCTCCTAAAGATGCCTGGAGCAAAGTCCTACTCTGGTTTGGCCTAGGTGACATTCAAGAGTCCCATCACAGAGACTCTCCTGTGGATCTGAGGAACTGGGATTCGGGGACTAGAGAAGGGTCTCAAAGGCAAAGATGGGTGGATAAGATAAAACCGCTTTGCCATTTGTCTTCTTGCTTAGAAGGACACACAACCCAGGCTGGCCCAAGGCTCAGCCTCAAGCAGAATGAGGAGCTGTCCATGGCACAAACAAGCTTGTTCTTGTCTACAGGGCATTCGAAGAGGAGTTAAAGACGAGCAAACAAGTTTCCATTTCCTTAGCTCACCTCCCCTGGGACATTTGTAAGGCTTCACATGTAGCTGTCCATGCATCTGGACACCAAGAAATGCTCCCAGGCCAGTGGATCCTGCCACCAGGGCAGAGCTGGACATGTGTGCATGCTCCCTGACCACCCCAGAGCCCTGCCTCCTCTTCCTGCTTCATGTGGAATGGAAAAAGGGGGTGCTCAGGCCCCTGTGTGGAGCCAGCAGTCTTGAGGGGTTGTTGGGGTACAATGGATTCTACAGACCAGCAACAGCCTAGCTGGGCCAAGGCAGAGAGGGAGGAGCTGTTCTGCTTCTTTCCCAGACCTGGGAGTGGAGGAGGAAGGGAGGGAGGTGAAGACAGGGATGCTGGGCAGCAGGCCAGGTGTTCAAACACACAATCTGGTTCTGATGTTCTCTTTCAGCAAATGCGATGCCTGGAGCCTGGGATGAAAGTTCCCAACAGTGCTCCCCTCCAATCCCCCGCTTTCCTTAATAACAGAGCGTTGTCTCTGCCAGGCAATAACATCACCTCCTTTGTCTCCTACAGGCAAACCCATGAAAAACGTGCTGGTGGTGGCTATCCTTGTCATATTCCAGGTGAGGTTTCCTGCCAGGGGAAGCTCTCTTCCCTCCTCCATGTCCCCTCTCCAGCCAGGAGTTCTAGAAGGGAAGAAATGGCCCAGACACAGCCCACCTGTCATTCATTAAGCTGACTGCCACCTCTCTCCTGGGGGTTGGGGGTTGGGGCAGACATTCTCTGGACTTCCTTTGTCCCCACTTAAATTAAACTCAGGGGGAAGTAACCTACCCACACCTCCATCACCTCACCTCCCACCTTCCCACCCAGGAGACAGAAACACAGTTTCTGAGTTCTTAGAATCACGCTGCACAGCACAGTGCTTGGAGAGGCCTGTTCTGCACATAGGCATGTGTCCATCTGTGAGCTGGGAATCTGGTTCCTCTCCAGTCACCCAAAGTTGTCTCCTCTTTGCCTTTCAGTCCAAGGTTCTCCTTGTAACCTCATTCTATGTGTTCTTTCCTAAAAGAGAGGGCCATCTGGCCTGCCCGTGGGGAGGGGGCGGGAGAAAGAGTGGCGCCTGGACCCTGTGGAGAGGACTGTGAATGGAACACATATAGAGGTCTGAATTCTGCAGAGCAGAGAGCCTGCTTCACAATGCTCTATTCTCTGGCCCGGCCAGGAGGCAGAAGGTGTGCCCCTGCAAGCACCGAGTCAGAAACTGTAACTCCCAGAGTCAAGTTTCCTCTGTTTGGGTGGGAGCTCTCTGGAGGTGGTGGGGGTGGCCAAGGCCAGCCTGGAGAAGTAATGTTTCAGAATTTGACTCTCCCCCAGGTCCGGAGGCCAGAAGGGCAGCTTTCCAGGAGCTCAGGCCAGGGGCAGGCCCCACGCTGGGCACTATTCCCCAACCCCCCCCATCTTAAAGGCCCCCTGGAGCTTGGGCTGTAGCCCTTAGCCTGGCCCCTTCCCCATCACCGCTCCCTCCCCTCCTGTACTGCTGGCTAGAAGGCCAGGGAAGGGTGAAGACATCTGTGGCTGGTTTTTGTCTTTCACTTGGGGGAAGGGGGGTTCAGACAGGGCCGGATGTGGTGGGACTGTGGGCTGCAGAGGCGGCAAGCCTGGGGGGGAGGGTATGGAGGAGGAGCAAGGGTAGGGGGAGAGGACAAGACTGGGGGCGTGTAGGAGCACACTTCTTAGAAGCTGGGAGTTCTGTCCTCCCAGGGGTCTAGAAGCCCCTTAAATCCAGAGGTCTCAGACCCAAGGTCTTGGACCCATTCATGAGGGGATAGGCGCAGCTAACCTCTCCCAGCCCCCCACCAGGGGGGCTACAGTCACACCTGGACCAGGGAAAGAACATTGTTGCAGACTTTTCTCAAGTTAGCAATGCCCAAAGAAAAGGCTCCCGAACACCACTTTGTCCTCACTCTGTTGCCAGTAAAGGTACAATCTGTGGGTTGCCACTGAGTGGTTGAAAGTCACTTACCCGGTGGAGGAACCATGAGCTTTCCAAAGTAGGCCTTCAACCCACTCCCCTCCATCTACGGTGGTCCATCTATATCACACGCATGCGCGTGCGCACCAACACACACACACACACAGTGTGCGCACACAAAGCAGGCACCCCTCCATTGATAAAAATCACAGCAGATGCTGAACCTTCCCCCACACACACCCTGCAGCCCTGCAAAAGGGCTAAAAAAAGCCCAGAACAGCTGAGCCCTGCTGATTGGGATCTGCGGAAGTCAGGCAAAGAGGTGTGGGGAGAGAGTGGGAACACAGAGGGGGAGAGTGGGAGAAGAGAGTCAGCTTCCTTCCAGGGGCTCGAGCACCCATGGGAAGACAGCCGCATTGCAGGAGCCCTGCCCCGAAGGCCCCGCCATGCAGTGGTACACGTGTGTATCTACTACCCGAGTGTAGTGGGCAACAGGGAGCCATGGAAATCTCCCAGTCTCCTACCAATGGTCCACAGTCACCACAGTAGTGGTCCATCAACTGAAATCTAGTCCTACCCAGAAACTTTGATCTTCTCTTCTTGCTCCAGACCTTCCTCAACCTTGACCCTAACAGGTTTTCCCTCAAAAGCTGAGGCTTTTTTTTTTTTTTACCACCTTCCACCTTCCACCCCAGGAGACTCCACCAGGACCTAAAAGCAGCTCCAGAAGACACATCTTCCCAACATCACAGCATTGGTTGAGAGTAAGATAAACCCTCTGTAGACAGAAAGGGAACCAGAATGGAGACCCCATACCTCACAACAGTGGAACACAGGAGCCAGGATGGAGCACAGGAGATGCCTCCATCTCCCAGACAAAGAGATGTGTGTTTTCCAACTCAGGGCTCAGCAGACCCCAAAACCCTAGACTCTCTCCAGTCCTCCATCAGTGATCATGGGTGTCCCGAGAGTTGGCAAAACTCAAACCGTGACTACTGATGAGTAGAAACCTAGACTTCAGGTCCTGCCTCAGTCTACCCAGTCAAGGTGATGTGCAATCTAACAAGATCCCCTCCTTAGGTAATTCATGTGCACACTAAACACATTATTTAGATTTATTTTATTTGTAAAAGTTTTGCCTGCATGCATATTAAGCACACCACATGTATACGGGCTGTCTGGGGAGGTCAGAAGTGGGCATCCGATCCTGTGGAACTGGGGTCACAAACAGTTGTGAGCGCTGGGAGCGAAACCAAACTTCTCTACAAGGGCACCTACCACACGGTCTTAAGCACTGAGCCAGTTCTCCAGCTCCATACGCTGGCGCCTGAGAAGCACTGATTTCAGATCAAAGACTTACTCAGAGTTTGAGGGGCAAATATAGATTCCTGGGCCCTGTCTCCTGAGATGTTGGCTCGATGGGTCTAAGGTTTGAGGACTTCCAAGAAGTAGCAAGTCCATGATAGAATCGCCATCCTAGGCTGAGTCCCAAGCAGATCCAGGCTGCTAGCTAAATGGGTGTTTCTTCCCCTGCAGGTGTGCTTCTGCCAAGATGAAGTCACAGATGACTACATTGGTGAGAACACCACAGTGGACTATACCCTGTATGAGTCGGTGTGCTTTAAGAAAGATGTGCGGAACTTTAAGGCCTGGTTCCTCCCTATCATGTATTCGGTCATTTGCTTCGTGGGCCTGATGGGCAATGGGCTGGTGGTGTTGACCTACATCTATTTCAAGAGACTCAAGACCATGACAGACACCTACCTGCTCAACCTGGCCGTGGCCGACATCCTCTTCCTCCTGATCCTCCCCTTCTGGGCCTATAGCGCAGCCAAGTCCTGGATCTTTGGGGTCTACCTGTGCAAGTGCATCTTTGGTATCTATAAAGTAAGCTTCTTCAGTGGCATGCTCCTGCTCCTGTGCATCAGCATTGACCGCTACGTGGCCATCGTCCAGGCTGTGTCAGCCCACCGCCACCGCGCCCGCGTGCTTCTCATCAGCAAACTGTCCTGCGTTTGTATCTGGATGCTGGCCCTATTGCTTTCCACTCCGGAGCTGCTCTACAGCGGCCTCCAGAAGAGCTACAGCGAGGACACGTGGAGATGCTCGCTCATCACTGACCACGTGGAGGCTTTGATCACCATCCAAGTGGCCCAGATGGTCATTGGCTTTTTAGTGCCTCTGCTGGCCATGAGCTTCTGCTACCTCGTCATCATCCGCACCCTGCTCCAGGCACGGAACTTTGAGCGGAACAAGGCCATCAAGGTGATCATTGCTGTCGTGGTGGTGTTCATTGTCTTCCAGGCGCCCTACAATGGAGTGGTCCTGGCCCAGACGGTGGCCAATTTCAACATCACCAACAGCAGCTGTGAACTCAGCAAGCAGCTCAACATCGCCTATGACGTCACCTACAGCCTGGCCTGTGTCCGCTGCTGCGTCAACCCTTTCTTGTATGCCTTCATCGGGGTCAAGTTCCGCAGTGACCTCTTCAAGCTCTTCAAGGACTTGGGCTGCCTCAGCCAGGAACAGCTCCGGCAGTGGTCTTCCTGCCGGCACGTGCGACACACGTCCATGAGCATGGAGGCCGAGACCACCACCACTTTCTCCCCATAGGGGCTCCCCTGCTCGGACTACGAGGAACTCTCCCAGGGGCCCTACGGTGGGGACTTGGAGCATATGCAAGGACTCAGGACCCACCAAAGAGCTGTTGAGGGAAGAGCAGGTCTGGCCAGTCAGGTTGACCTCAGGGCCTAAGAAACCACTTAACCCAATCCATGCTACCTCAACCAAGGCTGGAAGAGACTTGGCTGAAAAATTATTACCCAAACCAGGACAGCTGTCCCCAAACTGACAGACGAAATTAAGATTTGAGAGGCCATCGTACCTTCTGGAGTGAAGGATGTGGGGCTAGTGGACATCCTGGTGGTGGGAATGGACTGGTGAGCCCTCTGCAGTAACCCTCTTCTAGCCTAGCAAGAAGTCCCGTGAATTCAAGGACAGAGGTCACATATTCCAGAAACCCAGGATTTGTCCCCCAAAGCCAAGCTGGAGGAATCACTTCCTGGCTTGTGGAGGGAAGGGGAGCCATGTACTGGTCTGATTAACTCTGACTTAGCACCCTTCTTCCATCTCCTTCTCCGCGGTCCACCAAACCAGCAAGAGATGGTGGACTCCGTGCTCCCTCAGAACACCGCTGCCCCTCCCTTCTGCCCCTCCTCAGTTCTCCCCAGGGAGGGGGCGGTTTTTCCTGCCAGCCAGGCTATCATCAGCCTGAACTGCAGTCCCAGCTGGGGCTCTGGATGGCCTCTTCTAGGGTGGGAGGAAAAGGCTGGGAGAAGGGTCAGGGGCAAGAAGGAAGGTGGCCCTGCTGGCTGACAAAGGCCAGCAAGCTGCTTCTTTCTTCTCTGTCAGCAACAGAAACCTCTCCTCATGTTCTGCTTTCGATTTATAAGAGCACACATTTTACTCAGACACAAATAAAAATTTTCCCTTGAGGAAACAGCAACTTTAAAAGACGGGGGAAAAATTCTTTGGTAAAGGGCAAGTGAGTGAGCTCTTTGGTAATCCCCACACTCCACCTGATGGCCCTTGCTCTGCACACCCCTCCTCCGCAGCCTTTCCCTTCTCGGCTCTCAGAAACATGAGGTCACTGAGTGCCTCCAGAGTGCCCAGGGAGCCACGAGAGATGGAAGGAGACTGGAGGGCAGGATGTCCATCTCGCGGAGCCCAGGGCCTTCCAAGCCGCCATGCACGTGGGAGACCACTCTGAGCAGAGAATGGAAGGGCCAGGTTGTGCCGGGAGCATCTGTGCCAGGACCTCAGCGGACCCTAGCCGCGTTTGCACCCTGGTGTGTTTGCTGTTCCACCAGCCTGGAACAGCTCTCCCTGATCTTTGTCAGGCAGCCTTCAGACCACCACAAACCCCTCTGAGAACTCGTGTTTGGTGGGAAGCTAAGAGGTCACAGCGTTCTAGAGTAAGGGAGCTAGGATGAGACAGGAGGCACGGGCTGGATGGGATTCCTCGCTGGGTGCTGGAGAGCTGGAAACACTCAGTGTCGTCCTTTCTGGCCTCGAGTAACAGTGGCCCTCTGTAGCGCATGTCTTAGTCCATTCCTGTTGCCTGTAACAAAATACCACAGTCAGGGAACTTATAAACAATATAAATCTATTCTGACAGTTCTGGAAGTGTGACAATGAGCATAAAGCCCATGCTAGTTCTCTCAAGCCCTTTTCTAAGGCATTAGCCCCACTCATCAAGGGCGGAAGCCTCCTGACCAGCCAGTTATCTCCCAAGTCTCCAGTACCATCAGTATGGGCTCAAGTTCCAGAATGGGGCTATTGGAGGGACATCTCCATTCAAAAGATAGCAGTGGCCGGGCGGTGATGGCGCACGCCTTTAATCCCAGCACTCGGGAGGCAGAGGCAGGCGGATCTTTGTGAGTTCGAGACCAGCCTGGTCACAAGAGCTAGTTCCAGCTCAGGCTCCAAAGCCACAGAGAAACCCTGTCTCGAAAAACCAAAAAAAAAAAAAAAAAAAAAGATAGCAGTGTAGGGATCCTTGTGGAAAGCAGAGGGAGAGGACCTGACTCTATCCACCCTCACTCCACCCTCATGGCCCAAGTGTCCCTGACATTGTTCCCCAGAGTCCAACTGTGTCCCTACCTTCCCCAAGCCAGAGGGGTTAGTCCAACCTATGATGCCTGGGAAAGTGTTTGGAGGCACCCTGAGCACTCTGAGCCTGGAGGCAGGCTGCAGATGAGGCATGAAGGAGAGACAGGCCAGCCGTTCACACAGAAACATGATTCCAATTTCCCCAAGCCCAAAGAAAATGTAGCCCGCCCCATAAGGATGCCCATTCTCTAATCTTGGAGCCACAAACACACCCATACCCTCCTGCACAGGATGCACGGGGCTAGGAGGATTTTAACACAGTTTGTTAGGTGCCCTCCAGGCCTGGAATTGAGCACCCTGGGAGGAATGGGACTAGCACGAGCGAGCGCAGCCAGCGGGCAGCGGCTTTCAGGATGATGGGTACTGAATATTAAAAGGTATAGCTGCGACTGTGTGACCACAGACATTGTGGGCAAGAGGATTATGCCACTGAACATGTAAGTCCCCAAGGGGAACCTGCCAGAGTGTGTGTGGGTGTGTGTATCCTAATGAGGTTACAGATGGGAAAACAACCCTCAATTCCTACAGGGGAAGAATGTAACCGAGTGGTCATGGAAAAGGAAGCTGGGCCAACCACACAAACACGCCACCCTGGCTTCAAATACATTTTTCTAGTATAACTGGACGTCTCCAAATATTTACAGAAACAACATAACCCCCAGCAATGTTAATTCCCCAAACTGCTGTGTCTCCGGAGTTCTAACCTCAGCCCTAAGCTGGCTTCACCACAGAGGCCTGGCCTATCTTGAACTGAAGGGTGTTCTCCAGAAGAGAAGAGAAGGCCCCCAGGGAGCCCACCCGGGTCTTCTTTCCTATTCTCTCTTCTCATCTGCAAGCTTGCACCTCCTCGCCATCATTCTACAATTGCCCACAGGCCCCTTTGCTTCTTCAATGCTCCCCATCCACATCCTCCCTGACTGCACCCGTAAGTCGAATCTCAGACATTCCCAGGCCATGGAGCTGCCCCTCCTGCTGGAAGGTACCACACCTCTCATCTCACAGGCTCAGCAGACTGCCGCGGACCTCAGGACGCAGGGGCTGACCCCTGTCATTCTCTAGATGGAGAAAGGAGCTGACTCACCCAGAGGGACCCAGTGATGAGGGGAAGTTGCTTAAGTTGGCTGTGGAGCCTGAGGGTCTGGCAGAGTTACCAAAGGGGATGCAGAACAGAGGTTCTGGAGCCCAGCCGGCCCTGAATCTCAACCCTGCTGCTCCCCAGCTGTGTGACCTTCAGCTGTTGCTCAACCGCTCTGAGTCTCAGATTTCTCCATTGCAAAACAGGGACGATTTGGGTAAACACTTAGCATGGAGCCCAGAGCCCGGAATGTTGAGTGAGATAGTAGGGAGCTCCGGCTCCATAGCCAGATGGCCTGCTTCAGAGCCCGACTCCCTTACAATGCCTCAGTTTCCAAATCTGCATAATGGAGTCATTAGTAGAGCCTACCTCCCAGGGTTGAGGTAAGGAGGAAACTTTATCTATAAAAATAAAATACTTAGAAACACCCAGGCAAGTGATATAATCTTTTGGGAGATATTTGAGAAATTATAGCTTTAAAACATTACAGGGTTGGAGAAATGGCTCAGTGGTTAAGCTGTTCTTCCGCAGGGCCCCACTTCAGTTCCCAGCATCTGCATGGCAGCTATTATCTGTCTGCAATTCCAGCCCCATGTGATTTGACACCCTCAGCTTGCATTGCATGCACATGGTACACAGACATATGTGGAAGCAAGACACCATACACATAAAATAAAAAAAAAAACTCTTTTGTTGTCGTTTTGTTTTTGTTTTTCCAGGGTTTCTCTGTGTAGCCTTGGCTGTAGACCAGTCTGGCTTCAAACTCAGAAATTCACCTGCCTCTGCCTCCTGAACGCTGGGATTAAAGGCGTGTGCCACCAACACCCAGCATAAATAAATCTTTTTAAAAATAAAATGTTTCTTTTTAAGAAGAGATAGGGCCAGCGGTGGCCCACACCTTTAATCCCAGCACTCCAGAGGCAGAGGCAGGTGGATCTCTGTGAGTTCGAGGGCAGCCTGGTCTACAAAGCGAGTTCCAGGACAGCCAGAGCTACATAGAAAAACCCTGTCTTGAAGGAAAAAAGGGGGTTAGCACATGATAGATGGCTCGGAGGATAAAGTGTTTGCTGCACCAGTATGAGGCCCTGCATCCAGAATTCATGACACTCATGCCAAGGCCAGGATTGGTGCTGAGGAGAGTGGAGAAAGGCAGATCCCGGAGCCTCAGGCCAGTTGAGTCTCACTGAAAGTAGAAGCTTCAGGTTCAATAACAAGGCACCGGCTCAACAAATAAATACTAAATAGATGGATGAATAAGTAAATGGTGGAGAGCAACAGAGGAAGACAGCCCAGGGAAAGAAAATTGTTACTGAATTCACGGCCACCACGTTCAGCTCCTCAGCCTGTGTCCAGCCACTTCCAATTCACGACAAACTAGAAGACACCTTCCTGCCAGGTGATCAGGTGAGACAGCTGAGGCCCAAGGAAAAGGAAATATGTCATCATCTGAGGTCTCTAGGAGCTCTTTGATCTCAGAGCATCCCTTGAATTCCAACCCCACCACCTCACAGAGTCACCTTTAATCCTGTCTGTCAGCATCCATACTCAATAAGAACCTCTTAGGCAGGCAGTGGTGGCATAGGCCTTAGATCCCAGCACTTGGAGGGACAGGGAGGGGCAGAGGCAGGTGGATCTCTGTGAGTATGAGAAAGAGTTCCAGGACAGGATCCAAAGCTACACAGAGAAACCCTGCCTAACAAAAAAAAGAAAAGAAAAGAAAAACAAAAACAACTTATCTTGCCCCTTAGATAGTTCCTGTCATTAATATGACCTATTTGAGAAAAGAAAATAAGTCATCTCGTTTGGGAATTAGATAATCAACTTTCATTTTGTAGCCAAGGACAGAGTTGGTGGGGGAAGAAACAAGCCCACGTGATGGCGGTGAGGGGCTGAGGAGGGGCGGGGCATAAGGGTGTGTCTAAGGGCTATATATATTGGAGACCAGACTTGGAGAGCATGCATATTCAGTAGACAGATGAATTCTCGAGTGTGAGTGCGTGTACACACACACTCCCTTACACACATACCCTCCCTTTTACACATATTCTCCCTCACACACACCCTCCCTTATACACATACTCTCCCTTACACACATATTCTTCCTTACACACATACCCTCTCTTATGCACATACCCTCCCCACATACACACACACACACACACACACACCCTCAAGCCTCTCAGGTTTAGAGAAGAAGAGTGAGCCCATGACTGTTTCAAGAGAAAGGTTAAAAAAAAAAAAAAAAAAGGACACGTTTCCCTAGAAAAATCTAGGGGTGATGGTCCTGGGTATTCTCTCCCCAAAAGAACAATTTTTCTGGCGTCAGAAGAACAAACGCTCCCAACCTCCACCACACAGGACAGATATCTGAGACCCAGCTTGCTCACCCAGCAGCCATCCCAGCCAGGGACACAGACTGGGACACTGACCACAGAGGTAGCTCCAGTCAGAGATTCTCTGACTGACGCATGCCGACTGGCCCTGCGACCCCGGATATGAGAGGATGCCCATGGTTCACAGGGCCCTCCCTCTGGCTGGTGTGTAATCTGGTCACACTTCCCTGCTGATGTCAGACTTGCCCCCTCCTGTGTGTGTTTTGTTTTGGTTTGGTTTTGGTTTGGTTTGGTTTGGTTTGGTTTTTCGAGACAGGGTTTCTCTGTGGCTTTGGAGCCTACGCTGGAACTAGCTCTTGTAGACCAGGCTGGTCTCGAACTCACAAAGATCTGCCTGCCTCTACCTCCCGAGTGCTGGGATTAAAGGCATGCGCCACCACCGCCCGGCTTCTGTGTGTGTTTTGAAAATGGCTGTTACCCTATTTTGTCTATCGCCCACTAAGCCCATGGAGTTCACTGGCCAGGCTTGCTGTGTCACACACAGAGTCGTCCCCTCACCCCCACCCCAGTTTTCAGCTCTCAGCATGAGCTCCGGGTAGGAGATCCTGAGGTCCAGCACCCAAGTCCTCTATAACAGGGCAGGTGCCAGGTGAGAAGACATTTCTCTCAAAGTCTGAGCCTGCCCAGCACAAAATGCTTCGTCCTAAGTAAGCGTCCCGCCATGGTGAGGTTTAACAGATGTTGCAGATGAATTGCCCTGAACCCTTTCCCTGAGTCACAAAGCAGCTGGGAACTCGGGCGCTTTCGTCTTGGATGATTTATGCAACTGCAGTCCAGTGACTAGGGCAGAGGTGTCTTCCTACGGCCCCGAGGGTGTTCTCTGCAGCCTGGCTAGCGCTAGGCCCGTCACTAAGTCTAATGGTGAAGAGTTACCCAATCGGGAACCACCTTTGCCTCCTTCGCGACAGCTCCCACAGCTGTTGGAGCCTGCACCTCTGTTTGCCACCGGGCCTGTTCCTCACCCCCCCGGGCTCCACAGAGCCTCTGCGGCTGGGGCGCTGTAGGCAGCCTCTGGACTAGAAAGTCAGGGTCCGGGGATGGTGACAGTGAGGATTCGTGCCTGCTCTGCCCACGGCCTCTGTCACTCCATTCTCACCAGTGCCCCCCAGCAGAGAGCCAGCCAGAGAAGGGAGCAGACAGGGACTGGAAGAGCTTCGGAGCTCTGTTGTTGAAAGAGTCACGTGGAGGATAGGGGTGGGAAGAAAGGAAGCATGGAAGGAATGACAGGTATCAGAGGGGCTGGGGACCAAAGGGAGGCTTTGAGGAAAGGAGGAGATGGGCTGGCATTTGCTGAGTGTCCAATCTAGGTAACTATCTCGCACTGAATTCTTTTTTCTTTCTCTCTTTGCTTTCTTTTTTTGTTTGTTTGGTTGGTTGGCTTGGTTTTTTTGAGACAGGGCTTCTATGTGCAACAGTCTTGGCTGTCCTGGAACTCACTTTGTAGACTAGGCAGCTAGCCTCAAACTCAAAGAGATCGCCTGTCTCTGCCTCCCGAGTGCTGGGACTAAAGGCGAACACCGCCACTGCCCAGCTGTCCCGCTAAATTCTTATGGCAAAGGGTTAGAGAGGGCTGGTGTAACTGACTCATGGTAATTCAGCCAGCAGCTGTGTTTCGACCGTATCACCTACTTTGCTTATAGTATGTCTTCAAACCTTACCTTATTGAATTCTCTTAGCCATCCTACAGGAGGCCCATTTTACAGACAGGAAAGTAAAGCTCACCAAGTGGAAGTCCCGTAGAGCAATAACACTACTAAAGGATTTCAGCCAGTTCCAGCTGGTCTGCCAGCTCGCTGCAGGGTTCAACCACATCACTGCTTATTCTCATCAAACACTTTGGGAGCTGGGCGCTAGGCCTTGTACTAGGTGCACACACATCTCTCAGTGCTTTCTGGATGCAGAGTTCTGTCCTGGGAGGAGACACAGGCGGATAACGAAGACCACCAGCTTCTGAGAGGAGCAAAGCAGTGCTCCTGCACCGGGTTGGTGACTCCTCCTCCCCTCACAGGCCTCCTGGGGCATCCTGGCTCTACCATGCTGTCACTGGGCAGCATGGGCAAGTCATCTCCACTCCAGCTCTTCCGGAGCGAGAGAAGGCTGCTAGGTCTATATTTTCCACCTGCCCCCTCCGGTTCTGAGGTGCGATGGGTACATTGACTGGGTGGGGTCTGGGAGCCTGGGCACATCTCTGGGCATGTTGATGCCTGGAAGGGGTGCAAGGTGAATGGGTGAGGGGCTGAGGAAGCCACTCCACCCCCAGCTGTGGTTTCTGGTGGGGCCACCACGGTGGCAGCAGGTGGAGGGAAGTTCTTGTCACCGTTCCAACAAAGGCGATCAAACAAAGGCCTCCTGGGGCATTATGGGAACAGTGGTAAAGGCGCCAAAAATAAAACACACCTTTCCTTTGATAGGCACTGGTAGCTGCCTGGGGGTTGTGAGAAAACTGCTCTGATTTCATACCCCAGTTCATGCACGCACACCATACACACACACTATGCACACGCACAAGCACGGCCTTGCACACAACACACAGAAGTAGGCACTCAACAATCATACAAGGAACGCCACTGCACAAATCACACACATCAGTCATACATATTATCACCCAGCCACACACAGAAACATATGAGGTGGACTTTCCCTGAATAAGGGGCCAGCTCCATAGGCTGTGACACATATCACAAGAGTCATGTGTGTCATATGACATGGTTTGTCCGCTCCATTTTGAAATGTTCACGGTTTTGGTGTTTTGTTTTGTTAGGTTTGTTGGCTGGTTGGTTGGTTGTTTTTGTTTTGTTTTGTTGGTTTTTTGAGACAGGGTTTCTCTGTGTAGCCTTGGATGTCCTAGAGCTCTACATATAGACCAGGCTGGCCTTGAACTCACAATGATCTGTCTGCCTCTGCCTCCCAAATGTTGGGATTAAAGGAGTGCACCACCACCTAAAATGTTCAGTGCTTTAAAATAGTGTTTTAGATTTTTATTTTATTTTATGCATATTGGTGTTTTATCTGCATGTGTCTGTGTACCCTAATGTTCATGAGGAGATTTTTTTTTTTTTTTTTTATTTTCAAGACAGGGTTTCTCTGTGGCTTTGGAGCCTGCGCTGGAACTAGCTCTTGTAGACCAGGCTGGTCTCGAACTCACAAAGATCCGCCTGCCTCTGCCTCCCGAGTGCTGGGATTAAAGGCGTGTGCCACCACCGCCCGGCTCATGAGGAGATCTTATCCCCTGGAACTGGAGTTACAGACAATTGTGAGCTGCCATGTGGGTGCTGGGAATTCAAACTCAGGTGCTCTGAAAGAGCAACCAATACTCTTAACCACTGAGCCATCTCTCCAGCCCCAAAGTTTTCAATAGTTTTTAAACAAGGAGCTGAACATGAATATTTTATACTTTGTCCTTCGAGTTACAGAGCCAAACTTTCTAGTACCTATTCATAAGCATTTCACATATGTAGTATGCTTTAAAATCATACAAACACCAGCCGGGCAGTGGGGGCACATGCCTTTAATCCCAGCAGTTGGGAGACAGAGACAGGCAGCTCTCTGTGAATTCAAGGCCAGTTTGGTCTACAGAGTGAGCTCTAGGGAAGCTAGGGCTGTTTCACAGAGAAACCCTGTCTCAAAAAATAAAATTCATACAAACAGTAATAGGCAAAAATGCACACACAGAGATAAAGACAAATACACCCATGCACACCACACACACAGTGCTGCAGGGCCTCGCCTGTGTATATGCGCTGCAGTACACAGGCCGGTCCCCAGAAGGGACATGGACAGCCACTTGCAACTGCAGCCCATTGACATGATTGGATTGATTTAGCCCTAGGGATGACAGATCAGGGCTTCTGGGAATGGCATAGAAAGGAAGGGGTTAATCTCCTTTCCTGGGTCCTCAACAGTTACAGCTGGCCTGTCTTGTGGGCAGCAGAGACTAAGGAAAAGGAGCACTTAGGGAGTGGAGGAACCCTGGGGATGTAAGGTTGGGTGGAGAGGAAGAGAGCCAAAAACAGCAGGCACGGTGCGGTGCAAACACACTCCTAGGGAACCGGCCTGTAGTTGTGGTTCTGGAAGAGCCTAGGGGGCCTTGAACCCACACAAGTCAGAGCTCCAGTCCTCTTGTACATGCATATCCAATCCCTTTCCAAGAGGTAGGGGGAAATACCCCCTCTCCCTCTTCTTACTCGCTAGGTGGCCTTGGACACACCACTGAACTTGCCTGGCCTCAGTCTCCATCTCCATGGAATGAGAAAACATTGTGTACGTCGCAGGGTTGTGTGGTGTGCACGGCTGTGTCTCCTGGGCTCTCCCAGCATTCAACAGCTTGCCTTCTTGCCGGGTCTTGCAATCTGATTCTTGCTTCAGAAACTCCAGACCCCCTCATTAACGGCAGACCTTGGAAATGTGTTTATTTCTCGTCTTCTCCCATCACTTTCCAGCCAGATGCAAACATGGCAAGTGGATATATTTCAAGGCCCACCCTCCCTTCAGGGACTTTCAATGGTCTTGAGTTCCTTTTGATCCCGCTGCTCTAGCCACAAGCCAAACAGGCCTGGAGACCTCCAGCAGTTTTCTTCCCCTGCCCTCTACCCCCAACCCTAATTTTGCCTGTAAGAAACAGTTGAAGGCTCTGCCCCTTTCTCAAAGCCCCTCCGTTCTGTTAGGCGATACCAGATGCTCCAAGAATGACCCAGAAAAACAACCCAGTCCAGCCCGTTGTGACGGTGCATCTCTATAGCCCCACCACACGGGAGGCTGAGGGAGAAGGAAAGAATGCTAGGCCAACTTGGGCTACAGATCAAGACCCTGTCTCAAAAAAATTCAAACAAAAGGTGGGGACAAGCTGCCCAGTTAGAGGAGTGCTTGCAAAGCACGCGTGAACGCGTGTAAACTTAGTGTGGTGGTTAAAGGCCTATAATCCCAGCACTGGAGAAATGAAGGCCAGAAGATCAGGAATTCTTGGCTTCGTCGTGAGTTCAAGGCTGGACTGGGCTACATGAGATTCTCGTCTCAATCAATGCAAGCAAGCAAACAGACAAACACAGACTTACAGTCACCCACAGAAGGGACAAAGACCACATGAATGGCTACCAACAGGAAACCTGAGGCAAGCGCCTTTCCCCACTGGGCCATCCCTTAGAGCCAGGAAACCAAATACCATCAAGATTCTTATATGGGAAAGGCTTAGGTCCCTCGGACTTTTCTGCACAGCATCCCTGCTGATTGACTGAGAAGGAAACTGAGTCACTGAAGAATGAAATGACTGTCAAGCAGCAAGGCTGGCACCTACAATCAACTACACAACCTCCAGGATACACGGTGGCCTGATACAGCGCTGCGTTCACCCCCACCCGCCAATCTCACCAACACAGCTGCTTCCCATTTGAGGGGAGGAAGGGGAACGGCAGCAGGCTGGCTGGAGGCCGGCCAGGGTGGGAGGTCTGGTCACCAGGTGCCCCCTTGACAGGGAGGAAGAAGCAGAGCAAGAGACAGAGAGAGGAGAGTCCTTCTGCCTCCGCTCTGCATCCTGGTTTCCATAATTGATCGTCCGTTCGGCCCTGACAAGTGCTTCCCCAACTTTAGTTTGAGAATGGGCATGCTGCTATAGAGACTCTACTAGATGAGCCGTGAGTGCCGGGCTCTTAGCAACACGTGATACGGTGGGAAAAGCACGGGTGGGCACGCTACCAACAACAACCAGGATGGCTGATCCCCTGCCCACTGGGTAGCTCACTCAGCAGTTTAGGGCTCGTTCTTGGCCCTCTAAGATGAAGACACTGGCCCCCTTGACACATGAGGACAGAAGTTAGTCACTTTGATTACAGAGTGGAGGGGGGAGGTGCCGTTGCTGAGTTCCTGGACTTTGATGATCTCACCAAAGGAGCCACCTGGCCAGCCCCATTGAAGCCCGGGGCCTTCCAAGAAGGAAGGCCTGTTGCATGGCCCTGCCCATGCTTAGCAAGTACACAACTCCTGATGGCTTCAGAGCCCAAGGACTGATACATCAGAGGGTTCAAACTCAAAAAATTAAACCATCACTTTGTCTAAGAACTGGAAGAGTGGTGAATTTGGAGTCTTCCTGCATCTTCTACATATTAAGTTATAGATTTGAAATCTAAAAAAACAATCAAAAAAAAAAAAAAAACCTGTGCCTGTGCAGCAAAGAGCCACCTAGGCCAAAAGGTCCTTGTATAAGACCACTTTATTAAGAATGAGGAACAAGGGACATTTTTTATTGCTGTTTTTAGGTTGGGCTGGAACAGTTCCAGACAGTAAACTGATGGCCTTGCCCTCCAATGACCCCCTCCCCCAGTGTGTGTGTGTGTGCACACACACACATAACACAGAATCCAAGGCTCTGACGTAGGGACCTATGCAAATAGATGCTGTTTCCATGGGAACAGAAACCCCAGTTTGTTTTCCCTCCCCAGTGCTCTGTAATTTCCAACAGGGTCTATGCAACAGCCTCATCACCTCCCAGCTAGCTACTTTGCCCTACTCTCTGGGCCGTGTCCAGCACAGGCCACTGAGCCGACCTGTAGAAGTCATGCCCAAACTCACCTCCCAAAAGGACATCCTTGGCACCAAGCCCCTGCCTCCTCTCTGCAGGGGGCTTCCCGAGAGGTACCCAGAGAGACCATACACTATCCTTGAACCTCCCTGAGGGAGGATGGGGAGGGGTGATGGGGAGTGGAAAGCCAGGGGGCTCACTTCCAGGAAGAGGTGGGAGGGTCTCATCTGGCAATCCAGTACCCTGGATGGCTAACAGATGATTTCTGGCTTGGCTGGGGGCTGAGGGGGCGGTGCTGCGAGGAGGCTCTCAGCAGCTGGATGGGGTGAAGGTTTCCTCAGATCAGCAGCCTCCCTTGTCTGAGCTCTGAGAAGCAGCTTGGGAAGCAAAAGCAGAGCCCGAGGATTTAGAGGGTGGGGGGAGACAGTAGACAAAGTCATGTACTTTTTTTTTCTTTTGGTTTTTCATGACAGGGTTTCTCTGTGTAATACTCCTGACTACCCTAGAACTCACTCTGTAGACCAGGATGACTTCGAACTCACAGAGATCTGACTGCCTCTGCCTCCCAAGGGCGTGCTCCCCCACCAACAGGGTAGGAAGAGAATGGAAGACTGCCAGGGCCGCAGAGTGTCCAACCCTGTCCCCACAGCACTCAGCTCGGGCCAGGAAACAGATCCAGGCCTCACCCAGTTTTGACATGACAAGGGACACAATGACACCAGTGACAGACCCAGACCTAAGAGATCCAGCTTAGGTCACTCTGGTTCCAGGTCCAAATGGGGCTACTATTAGAGACGCCTTTGCTCCCACCAAGAGCAGTAGGTCCAGTTTCCCTTCCATCCCCGAGGAGGTGTCCCAGGGTCCCTTGGGGGTCCAGAAGGAGAGTCTGAGGCCCCGGTGAAACCTGGGACACCTTTGAAGTAGCTTCCCCTTGTCATCAGCGTCAGCCACACATGTAACACCCGCTTGTGCCCTCTCATCCTTTGCCTTTCCCGGCTTTGTGTTGTGGGCAAGGCAAAGACGCATGTGTGAAAGTGTTTCACTAGCTGTAGAGGCCTCTCTACTGCTGTCATGGTCATAGGGAGAGTCCCACCCCATCTCACTAGCGCTCCCCACACTTCCCACCACAGGGCAGGGCAGCCCCAGTCCCTATGACTCCACAGCTAGTGGCCCACGGAAGGTTCACACCCAGGGGGGCAGAGAGAGAAAAAGGAGAGAGAGAGAGACAGACCCTCCAGAGAAAGGCTGGAAGGGACAAGGGGCAGGGCAGTGTCCTCTCCTTAGGTGGGCAGCCACTTTCACTAGTTTCTGGGGACCTTGTAGCCTAGTGGCTTCAGGCCACAGCAGCTGGAGCCACCTCCCTCCTGCACCTTGAGGTCAATGACAACTGTGAAACCACTGACCTGATTTTCTGCAAAGAAGAAAAGATAAGCATTCCACCAGTGTGTGGGTGCTACACACACACACACACACACACACACACACACACACACAGTGGAAACTTTCTCTCCTTGACAGGAACCCAGCCCTGAGAGGAAAGCTTCTTAGGTACAAAGTTTAATGTTTACCTGCGGTTTGCCGGAAGCATTTCAGGGGCATCACAGTTATAGCGCGCTCGCACTGGTGTGTCTGTGATGAAGTGGGCTCCGGGACCAGGAGAAGGATTAATAAGTTCCTCATCACTGTCTAAGAGATAGAAAGCGATGTCCAGTGTCTCTCATGCCCAAACTCTCCAGAGTCAGGGTCCCTCCAGCCTCAAAATCATACTGGGGCCAGATTCTGCCGTGGAGATGCGAGCAGGCATTTACAGAAAGTTCCCAGTGATTGGTGACTGATCTTATTGACTCCCATTAAAGATTAACTGCCTGCATATGGTGGAGCAGCAGTGAGCGAATGAACTCATCACTGATCTACCATTTCAGAGCCAGAGGGGACCGCTGAGGTCACAGTGAGGAAAGACTCCTGCCCCTAGTCCTCTGCTCCCTCTCCCAGTCTCTTTCTCTCCCATAGTGAGAGTCCTACCCCATTTCACTTGTGCTCTCCACACTTCCCACTCAGCCCCCTGCTACCACAGAGCAGGGCAGCTCCAGTCCCCATGACTCCACAGCCAGTGACCAAGGGAAGGCTCACACCCAGGGAGGCAGAGAAAGAGAGAAGCCCTCCAGAGAAAGGTCCGAAGTTGACATGGGGCAGGGCAGCATCCTTTCCTTAGGTGGGCAGCCATTTCCGCCAGTTCCTGGGGATGCCATCCGTCATCCGGGAACTTATACACAATGTACACAATGCAGGCCCCAGGTTCCACACACACAGGGTCAGAATTTGCATCTTAACCTGACCTCCAGGTCCTTCCCAGTAAGATTGAAACTCACTCCTGGGCTCCACTGCTGAGCTCAACTCAGGCCTGAATTCCTAAGAGCTGTGTCCTGCCCAAAGAACTGGCCAGCTCACCTACTTGACACAGCCTGCAGCCAAAATCATGTGAAGTGACCAGAGGGTCTAATGAGAGACGTGAAGGATGTCACCCATGTTGAAGAGCAGCATGCAACAGGCCATCTCATGGCCAGGGTGGCTCCACGCAGCATCCTATCTCCCACCATGTCCTCTGTGGCACTAGGGTTACCTGCTTCTGCCCCAGCCCTGCCCCTTGGCTTGTGTTCTAGACCCACCTGTTTGGGCCCTCCACTGTTCAAGAGGTAACATTCTTGAGATCTTTCTGCACTTGAAGCAAGTGCAGAGAGTGCTGAATGGCTGAGCCCAGGACAGATGCAGCTCAAGGGAATTGCCCTGTTCTGAAAGCAGCTGGCAGGACCTGAGCAATTAACAGCCATCAACACCCCTGGGGGTGATGGAGCATTGATTCATTTATTGCTATTAACATCTTAGTGTGAATTAACTTCTGGCTCCTTCTGGCTGGATAGAGTGAGCCACTATCCAGACTATTGAGTTTTGACAGTTTTGACAGTCCTAGGAAAGGAAAAGCCCAGGCCAGCTAGTTTCCATCCTTCCACCTATTTCAGATGGCCGACCTGCTTGTCCCAGCCTCAGTGAGGCCCAAAGACAAGGGTTATAGAAGAGTCTGTGCCCAGCCCAGCGGTGGTGGCGCACGCCTTTAATCCCACCACTCAGGAAGCAGAGGCAGGCGGATCTCTGTGAGTTGGAGCCCAGCCTGCTCTACAGAGTGAGTTCCAGGACAGGCTCCAAAGCTACACATAGAAACCCTGTCAAAAAAAATAAAAGAGAGAGAGAGAAAGAAATGAAAAAGAAAAGAAAAACAAAAAAATAAACAAACAAAAAAAGAGTCTGTCCCTGGAGGTGGTCTGTACTACAGTGGACATTATCTCCAGATGAAAATCTACATCCAGGAGTCAGGTCACCAGTTCCCTGTTAGTCTCCTGGCTGGGGGTCTGAGGGGTTCTATGAAAATGAGGACTGCCTCTACCTGCCAACAGGTCTCCCATTTCAGAGCTCTGACCAGATGGAAAGAGAGATGGGAAAGAGGAAGGGAGGAAGGAAGGGACGGAGGAAGGGGGTGAGACACAGGGGGACGGGGGAACAGAGGAAGGAGGGAAACTGATGCTTCCGAGGCTCCTGATTCGTGCTGGTCACGATGTTAACTCTGAACTCTGCAACTCTTAGCAATTCACTTCTCACAATACTGACATTACTCCCACTCTACAGCCAAGGAAACTGAGCTGGAAGAAACTGAGGCTGAAAGAAATTAGTACCACACACATCATCACCCAGCCCGTGAGACGCAGGGCCAGATTTAGAACCAAGATGGGTCTGGTGCCATTGCTACCTGCCAAGTCTGGAGACAGGAAGCCAAGAGTCTGTTCAGCCCCCTTCCAAGAACAGCAAAGGAGCCAGGGGGCCCCCGACACCCGCTTCTCGTGTACTTTGGCAAGCCAGCTTTGTCCTGCAAGAGCTTGTTGACTCCAGTACCAGGAAAGCCAACCAAAGGAAGCAAGGTGGCAAACCGGCCAGGGAGCACCTGCTGACAGCCTGGATTCCTGATCCACTGCTGGGCCAGCCTAGGCTTAAGGCCCTCCTCCCAACCTCCCTTGCTTTCCTGTGCCAAGCCCATCTCTCCTAAGGGCCCACAGCCTCAGAGCCAGATAATTCCTGCCAGCTTTATTAGACACACATGATATGATACAGAAGGATGGCACAAACTCTGAGGCTTTCAGTGTCCCTCCTGGTGTGAGGGCAAAAGGACAGGAAGGTAGTTAGGGTGGCCTGAGTGCTCCTCCCAGGCAGTACTGGATCAGGTTCGAAGGCTCCAAGCCGCCTCCCAAACGCTGCTCCAGCTGAGCTCTCAGCAGCATGGATCACTGATCCTCCCAGCTTTCCCACCCATGCCAACCCCAATCTGGGAGAAACTGATATTTATTAAACACAACTGTGACTAGGTCAGGGCAGTGATCTCACCCTACCTAAGCAGGCAGTGCTGTTAGGCTCTGTCCCATTGAGAAACCAAGGCCCGGAAGTGCTTCCTAGCTTGCCCAGGTCCCAGTCAGTGAAGCAGAGGAAGCCCCAGTCTCCCTGGCTCCCCTTCCAACTGAGCCTGACGCTTTCCAGGACCACAAGCCTGTAGGTGAACCTGAAGCTGATTCTTGAGACCAGAAGGGAGTCTTCCTGCACCCAAGTCCTCTGACCTCTAGTGGCCTGTGCACATACAGGAAGTGACTACACATAGACCAGCTTCGGAACTGCCCTGAAGTCTAAAGGATCTCATGTCAGAGCCGAGACAGCTGGGAGAAGCATGCTAAGAAGAGTCTGGTGTAGCAGACTCTCAGAAGCCTTGAGAAGCTGGACTGTCTGCCCAGTGAAGCACAAGGCTCCCACACAAGCTCTCCTCCTTCACTTAACCCGCTACCCCCAACATCCCAGGGTCCCCTTGACTTTTCTTTCTTTTTTCTTTTGTTTAATTTGGCTTTGGTTTTTCGAGACAGGATTTCTCTGCATAACAACCTAGCTGTGGGGAACTCACTTTGTAGACCAGGCTAGCCTTGAACTCATAAAGATCTACCTGCCCTGTCTCTCGAATGCTGGGATTAAAGGCATGTGCCAGCACCACCTGGGCCCCTTTGCTTCTTACCTAGCAGCTAAAATCTGCACCAATTCATGTTCCACTAAGAAGTCCTACGTCTTCCTTACTTTCCAATTTCTTCTCCCAATTTCTTCCTACCTAGCCATCAGAGACCTATGTCACCTGTTAGAATTCTATGAGCACAGCCATTACAAGTGTCACTTTCTGAAGCAGTATTTTAAGGTAAATTTTCCTTTGTTCCATTCCCTGCAGATGTGTGCCTTGTTGGTCATACTTCATGGAGTTTGTGGTTCTCTATCGCCATTTCCCAGTCTCCCTCTACTGTACCCTCTGGGTGTTTTCCAGCCTAGTCTTCCCCCAGCTGGAGGTGGCTTTTGTACCCAGAGAGCTGGGGTAGCTAAAAAGAAGGCTCTGACTTCCTGGGGTTCAGAGTGTTCCTGAGAAAGATTCTGCCCCTCTCCAAGGCTGGTTAGAGATGCCAGCTCTGCCACCAGGAATCACGAGAAATCTGGGAACAGTGAGCCAAGCCAAGGAATGTCCCACCCACGGGCCACTGGAGCCACTTCCTTCCTGGAAGCTGAACAAAGCTGAGAGTGGAGATAAGGCCTCTCCAGGCGTGCAAGGCTGCAGAGGGCTAGGCCTAAAGCAGGCAACCTAGTGGAGGGGGCTGCTAGGTGATTGCTTAGGGAGCCCAGGAGAGGACGGGGCACCAGGTTGAGTCAAAGCCCCATCCTGTTCCTCCTCCCTCTCCTCTGCTTGACTCTCCCACCCTCCCTCCATGTCCTCACAGCCTCTTCCCGTATCTCTTGTTTCTTCCTCCCATAACCACCCACTCTCCTGGACCGCAGTGCACGAAGAACAGGCGTGACTCCCAGTTTCCATGCTCTTATCTTGACATTCCAGCCCTTCCTGGTAGGCCCCCCAACATACCTCTCCACCCCACAAACTCTCCAGGCCTGCACTTTCCTGCCTCCTGGCTAGTCATGGGAGTCTTGTGACTCCCTGTGACCTGTGTCCTCCCTGATAGCTGCTATCTCACCTGGTGGAAATCCTGCCTCGAAGGATCCTCCCCCAACCCCTGTACTCCACCCACCCTGAGCAACACCACCTGATCCCCAACCGAAATACATCTCCCCAACCCCTGTACTCCACCCACCCTGAGCAACACCGCCTGATCCCCAACCGGAATACATCTCCCCAACCCCTGTGCTAGAATTGACCCCCAGCTACACCTATACTTGCACAAGCCTCCTACCCAGGGCTATGACAGTTTGCTCTGGAAGGAAATGGCCACAGTAATAGAAGCAGACATCCTTGTCTACTGATGTCTACGAGGATGTCTACCGAAGACTTCCCCGCAGTGTCTAGGGTTGACACTGGAAATGCAGTGGCCAGCCAGGGACCACATCTCCCAAGCCTCCATGACATTAAGATGGAGCCACATGATCAGCTTCCACGCATGGAATGTGAGCAGAGATGTCCCTTCTGGGCCAAAGCTGCCATGCCTTCATTTTCTCTTCCTGGTCCACTAGCCAGACACCCATGGCTAGCATGCTCTTGGAAGCTACACAGTGAAGGTGGCAGACTGTCAGCGAGCTGGTCTCTGAGCAGCTCCACCGCCTACCCCGGTATTTCCTTAAAGCAAAATGGGACAAGAAGCACTCTATTGTCCCTAAGCAATTAACTATTCTTGGGCCTGTTTGTTATACCAGTTAGCTTATCCAGACCAATACAAACGCTACCAGTTTTGGGAGTGCTTCCTGAATGCTAGGAACTCTGTGTGTGTCTGTCTGTGCCTCTGTCTGTATGTCTGTCTGTCTGTGTCTTTGTGTACTTCTATGTGTGTCTGTCTGTGTATGTGTGTGCCTCTGTGTCTGTCTGTCTGTCTGTGTCTGTGTGTGCCTCTGTGTTTGTATGAGTGTGTACTTTGGTGCACCTATGTGGCTGCACATAAGTGTGCATATGTGTAAGGCCAGAGGTTAACACTGAGTCCCTTTCCTCAACCACCCTCCACCTTAGTTTTTGCAACAGTGTCTCTCCCTGAACTAATTCAACTAGACTGGCCAAGGCAGCCAGCCCCAAAGAGCCTCCTTTCTGCTTCCCGAAAGCTGAGATTACACCATGGCTTTTGTTATGTGGGTTCTCAGGCTTGTGTGACAAGGACTTTACCAACAGAGCAATGGCCCAGTCCCGCAGCTAAACACTTCCACATTTCCTGTGTCAGTTCATCCTCAGAGTACCTCCACAGGAACCTGAGGACAATCACAAGTTCAAGGACAACCTGGGCTGCAGAGTGAACTCAAGGCCAGCCTTGGAAACAGCAAAATTCTATTTTAAAATCTGAAAGACAGACAGACAGGCAGGCAGACAGACAGAAAGACACTGCTGGTGTTTAGTGGTAGACTTTTCATCCATACCAAGAAAAAAAGAATAATGAAAAGTTAGGTCGTTTGGCCAAAGTCACCCAGTGAGTAAACCATTTTCTTTTCTTTTTTTTTTTAAATATTTATTTATTTATTATGTATACAATATTCTGTCTGTGTGTATGTCTGCAGGCCAGAAGAGGGTACCAGACCTCGTTACAGATGGTTGTGAGCCACCATGTGGTTGCCGGGAATTGAACTCAGAACCTTTGGAAGAGCAGGCAATGCTCTTAACCACTGAGCCATCTCTCCAGCCCGAGTAAACCATTTTCTGATTATAACCAAGTGCAGAGTCACCTTAGGTCCTTGGCCCCTATCTGACACCCCCCATCTCTCATCCCCTCACCAAACTGTTGTGAACAGAAAGGCCAAGTCAAGCAGGGCCCATGGTGGTGCACACCTTTAATCCTAGCAGTCGGGAGGCAGAGACAGGCAGATCTCTGTGAGTTTGAGACCAGCCTGGTCTACACAGCAAGTTCCAGGACAGGCTCCACAGATACAGGGAAACTCTGTCTCGAAAAACCAAAAAGAAAAGGAAAAAAAAAAGAAAAAAGAAAAGGGGGGCAAGTAGTCAGTGTTCTGGTCACACCTTCACCCTGCAGTACAAGTGTCTGACCCACATTAAACAGCTTCATTGTAATTGCCTTGCAATTTCTTTTCTCTGGCAGCTTCCTGGGTCCTCTTCAGGGCAGTGAACACTTCTCATATGCCCACCGTGTCACCACTGAGGTCAAGTGAGTGTGCACTTTGGTGAACTAGAAACACAGGCTGACAAGATCAGTGACCTCCTCACTGTGACCCTTGAATGGCCATTGTTCAGTCCTCGCCCCTCACCCGTCACTTCTGGCCTGGGCAGCAGGAGGTTCCCAGCAGGGCAGGGGTGAGAGAACAGAAACATACATCCGTGGTCTGCGAGAGTGTGCCAGTGTTTTCCTGCCTAAACCACGCAATCTGGTTTCCATTTCTTCAGGGAAGTGGGTGGAGCGTGACAGAAGGATGGAAGCAAAAGAATTCCTCAGGATGAGCGAATAAAGATCAGAAATCATCAAAGTCGAGAGAAAATGTGGGTATCTTGGCCAAAGCCTGGCTTACGCTGGAAGAAGCTCAGAAATGGCCTTATTTCCTTCTAAAACCTTATGAGGGTTCTCCATCCGGTGCCTCTGCCAGGGTATCCACATTGTCATGGATCAGCTGCAGGGTCTCCTCCACCAGGCAGCGTCCCTGCAGACCACACGGCGCTGGATTGCAGTGATGTACTTAGCAGAAATAGTCCTGTCTTGGTATCCATTGCCCCTTCAGAGGCACACAACAGGTACTTACTGGATAGTCTGTGGAATTGAATGTCCATCTGAACAAGCAGAAGTGAAGTTACCAGACTGTATAACAATGGCCTTGTTCGCCAGGCAGTGGTGACACACGCTTTTATTCCCAGCATTCGGGAGGCAGAGGCAGGGAGATCTTTGTGAGTTTGAGGCCAGCCTGGTCTACAAGAGCTAGTTCCAGGACAGGCTCCAAAGCTGCAGAGAAACCTGGTCTCAAAAAACCAAAGCAAACCAAAACAATGGCCTTGTTCAGTCAATCACACGAGTCCCCCAAGATGGGAAGCGTGATATCAGGTGTGTGTGCATCCATGCACACATGTGAATGCACCCATGCACACATGCACACGCAGCTCCCACCCATAGACACAGATTAGTCTAGAGAGTCTATTTAGCCATCCTTTCTTAGCCAGCAAGGAAAATGGGGGGTCCCTACTTTTTATTTTATCTAGAAACAGAGTTCACACACACATCTTTTTCTCCCACCCCAAATCTCTCTCTCTCTCTCTCTCTCTCTCTCACACACACACACACACACACACACACACACACACACACACACACACTTTTTAGAAGACAGGACGTAAATGAAAACCACTGTCCACAAGGGGGCATCCAAAGACTAGCAGACGCAAGCTTTCAGCGCCAAGATTACTACTACTAGTTGGCCTCAGAGTGACAAGGAGACTCATGATATTTTGGAGAGTATGAAATGGGGGGAAGTCCCTTGTGGAAACTCACCAGAAGAGAAGGACCACGGGGCTGAGAAGGAAACTGAGGCTGAGTCACAATGTGGTGTAAATGAATCACTGCTCGCTGGCAGAGCGTTTGCCACCTGTTCCCATCCCCTGCTCTGTAATATACTTCATTTAGCTCCCAGTCACTTCTTAGATCTTTATGTGGACCTCTTATTTCATGTGCTGGAGTGTTTTTTGTTTTGTTGTTGTTTGTTTTGTTGTTGTTGATTGGTTGGTTGGTTGGTTGGTTGGTTGGTTGGTTGGTTTGGTTTGGTTTTTTGAGTCAGGGTTTCTGTGTAGTCCTGGCTGTCCTAGAACTCACTCTGTAGACCAGGCTGACACTGAACTCACAGAGATCTGCCTGCCTCTGCCTCCCAAGCTCTGGGATTAAAGGCGAGCATTACTACCGCCTGGTGCATACGGGTGTTTTTGCCTGAGTGTGCACCACATTCGTGCTTGATGCCCTCAGACATCAGAAGAGTGTGTCAAATCTCTTGAACTGGAGTTATAGAGAGTTGTGAGCCGTGTGGATGCTGGGAATAAAACCTGGGTCCTGTAGAAGAACAAGTGCTCTTAACTGCTGATCTAATTCTCTAGCCCCTTCTCTTGTTTGTTTGTTTTTTTTAGATAATTTATTTATTTTATGCGCATTGGTATGAAGGCATATATCCCCTGGAACTGGAGATACAGACAGTTGTGAGCTGCCATGTGGGTGCTTGGGAATTGAACCCAGGTCCTCTGGAAGAACAGCCAGTGCTCCTAACCGTCTAAGCCATCTCTCCAGCCCCCCTTCTCTCATTTTTCTACCTTATAGATACAAATTAAAAAATAATATCTCCAACAGTTAAAGTAACTTGCCTAGGAACACTCAGTGGCAAAGTCCGAATTCTAACTCAGAACCAACCAGGGGAGGTGACCCACGGCTGTGATTCCAGCACTCAGGAGATGGGGGCAGAGCGTCAGAGTTAAAGGTCAGTATCAGTTACTAGTTAGTTGAGGCCACACTGGGCTACGTGAGATCCTGTCTCCGAAGAAAGAAGAATTCAAACTCAAGACCTATCACTAGCAGTTCAAGTTTGACACAATTCATTCTGCTCCCTGGGGCTTAGACTTTCTGACATCCTATGGCCCGGTCCAGAATTCTGCGCAGTGAACCCTGCTTCCGTGGTCTTCCTCTTGGGTAGTCGTGAAGGACCTGGGAGTTGATTTTCTGGGTGTGAATAACACATTGCCCTGAAGCTGACCCCTCGCAGTTTGTAAACCACTGCTGTCAGCTGCTCAGATGTCTTCATAGTGAAAGCAATAAGGCAACTTCTAGCAAGGGGCATAAAGCGCTTCTCCCCCACCCCCCACCCCCTTTGACCCAATCAGCTCATTCCTGGGAATTTATCCCAAGGAAACAATCCAAATGGAAGCCAAGCATTAATCTGCATAAATACATGCATGGAAGTCTTTCTTTAAAGGTCAAAAGCTGGGAACCAAAACAGGGAAGTGGTTTCAAAACTGGAGCTGCTACACAATGGGCAATCAAGCCTGGGAAACCACAGCTGTGGAACTGCCGGGAAGGAGCCGGCGCTTTTACTATACATCGAATCCCTGGCCCTCCCACCTAACTAGCTATTCAGCCAACTATGCCGGTGGAGGAAGGGGGCTCTCTGCTCTTGTCCAAGTTAGACTCTATCCCCAGTGCTCTGAGGAAGTGGGAGAAACACTGGAAAGCAGCAGTTGGGGTTTCAAGGCCCTGGGTCCTGGCGTAACATGGAGTTTTCCCAGGGTAGTTTTGATTATTAACGATGGTTTTCACCTTCCACACTGCTGGTTGCTAAGTAATCTAGCTGGTCATGTAAATTTTAATTAAGATAATAGGTAGAATTTATATACATGTGTGTGTGTGTGTGTGATATACACGTGTGATTGCAAATGCATGTACCAATGTGATCAGAGGACAACTTTTGGGAGTCACTTCTCCCTCCCCACTGTGGGTTTCAGGGAGCAAACTCAGGTTCCAGTCCACAGCTTTGCCCCCTGATCCATCTTGTCAGCCCAATAGGCATTCACTAATGGCAGCCTGAGAGCACCAGAAACAGACTATGAACCTAGATATCTGTTACCCCACCCCCTTAATGATAACTGATAGGCAAAGACTTCAACATCGGTGCCCCCACCATGGCTTCAAGTCATGAAAATGCATACACAAGGGGCTGTGGGGATAGCTCAGTCTAGAAAGCACTTACCTTCTTACCTTCCAAGCACAAGACAGCATTCCTGAAGACAATGCTTGCCCCCTGGCATCCACAACAGACACAATATGTGTTTTTCTCTTTCTTTCTTTCTTTCTTTCTTTCTTTCTTTCTTTCTTTCGTTTTTAAAGAAGAGAAAGTGTATATGTCAGAATAGAACAGGTATGGCTGGCCTTTCCCCAAATCACACTTGCCTTAGTAGCCTACTGCTGTGTAACTAAGTCCCCCAAAAGTGAGTGTCCTAAACAAGCACTTCAGTCATCTCAGTGACTAGGTGACACAGGTGACAACGTAGGTGTGGCATCTGCAAGTGCAGTCACGGTGTCCCTTAGCTCCACCATGGAAAGATCCACCTCCAAGATCTCACACGTGGTCGTTGGCACGATCCAGCTCCTTGTGGGATGTGGGACTGAGGGCCTCCATCTTCTCACCACCTCCGATCTTTGGCACACTGGCCTCTCCGTGGGATGACCCTCTCACGGCAGCTGGCTTGATCACAGCAAATAGAGAAGGCTGGGGGGGGGGGGAGTGAGTAAGAGCAAGAAGAGAGTCCCAGTTTTCCAGGGTCTAATCTCGAAAAGGACATCTCTTATTTCTGCCATGTTTTATTCATTAGGAAGCAAGTCACTAGGTCCAGCCCACACTCGAGGGAGCTCACAGGAGGATGTGTGGTATGCCTACCACATGCTCTAACATTTATAGCATCATCTCGATAACAAAAACAATATTCGCTGGAGTTACTTGTCTAATATGGAAACGTTCTAGCTCCGTCTGGAATGCCTGTACCTACTTCTCACAAGCGTGGTCCCCCTCCCTGCCACCACACAGAGCCTTAAAGGTCCACCGCTCACCACCCTTCACACAAAGGCCCTGCTGGATCTGTCTGTATGCCTGGCTTTTCGCCAGATTAGGGGGTTGGGGCACTGAATGGGGAGCAGTGTGACATTGCAGAAGCCAAGTGTCACAGAAAGGAGGCAAGCCCAGGCTCACCTTTGAAAAGGACTCAGTTGGTCCCTTGCTCCAAGGCCATTCTTGTTGCTTTTTAGGCTGCATTCTAAATCAGCCAGCAAGTCCCAAGCAGATGTGGCCTCGGCTTTCTCCAGCCTGTCTGGGCCTTTCTTCTCAGAGCTTTCTGCATTCCAGCTCAACTCCAGCAGGCTCTCCCTTCCTCTTTGGCTCTTGGCCTCTTGTCCTCCCTCCTCTCCTTGATCTCCCTCTCCTCGCTTTAAAAATCTCTTCTGCCAAGTTCCCACAGAGACTGCAGAACTCGGTCAGAGCGCACTTCCTTGCAGACAAGGGCAGGGGTCTTCACAGACAGTGACCCCTCCCCTGGAGATGTCTGATGCCAAACAGAAGATGCTTTTTTTTCCCCTCCTTCCTTGGTTTTTGTCATTGTTGTTGTTTTGTTTTGTTTTGTTTTTGTTTTTGTTGTTTTGGTTTTTGTTCTTCTGCTTTTTTGAGGCAGGGTCTCACTTTGGAGCTCCAGGGAAGGCTGAAATCACTGTAACCCAGACTGGACTTGAAGCTCCCTCCCATTCATCTGCCTCAGCATCCCAAGAATCCCTAGTGCAGGGATCATACGTGTGAGCCACTACCCCAATGGAGGTGGGGTAGTAGCATCTATTTTTTAATTAATTAATTTCTTTTTATTATTATTTTACATGTATGAGTGTTTTGTCTTTGTGTACACCTGTACATCACAAGTATGCCTGGTGCCAGAGGAGGGAACCTGGGTCCTTTGCAACAACAAGGGCTCTTAACCACTGAGCTAACTCTCAGTCCCAGGGAGTAGCATCTTTAGCCCTCAGGCAAATCTTGAAGTGAGGCAAGACTGGAAAGCACTGCCCTCCTCTCCCAGGCTCTCAGCACACACCTGAACACCATGAGCTAGTTCTGTCCTGTGGACAAAGCAAGCCCGCCTTTGCAAGGCCAGTGGAGGGGAGAGAGGGCAGGCGGGGAGTAGTCAGAATAGAATTGCCCGTGCAGAGGTGAGGAGCAGGGAGTAAGTAGGGTACTCTTGACATGGGCTGAGTCCTGGGGAGGCTGGTGCCACTTGTACACAGTCAGGGCACTAGAGGAGAGAGGAGGAGCGAGGACTCTTCCCCAAGTCTCTGCAGTCACGAAACAAAGAGCCCTAATGCAAGGAAGGTCCCAGGGCTCCTTGCACAGTGTGAGTTGCCCAGAGCCAGAGGATTACAGATGCCAGATTTAGCAAATAAAAATCCAGAAGTCCCATGAAATTTGCATTTCAAATGTGCAACAAATACTTTTTTCAGTCGAGGGTACTTCCCAAATAGGACACAGGTGTCCCGGGTGTTAGCTGGCAACACAGCCAAGGTTATACCAAGGCTAAAGCCTTCAGGCTTTGGTCCATGATTGTTCCAAAAGCTTCCTCGGGGGCTGGAGAGATGGCTCAGTGGTTAAGAGCATTGCCTGCTCTTCCAAAGGTCCTGAGTTCAATTCCCGGCAACCACATGGTGGCTCACAACCACCTGTAATGAGGTCTGGTGCCCTCTTCTGGCCTGCAGACATACACACAGACAGAATATTGTATACATAATAAATAAATAAAAGCTTCCTGGGGAAAAGAGCAAGTTCCTTGGGCTGCTGCTCCAGACAGCCCATGCAGGGCAGAAAAATGGTGGCAGGTGTCGTGATTACAGCTCAACATCTGGAAGCAACCAAATAGACCAAAAGAGTAGATTCTTCATCCAGGACTAAAGACCACAACTAAATGGTTTAAAACAACAGACATTTGTTTTATTGTGTTGCCATTCTGACAATGACAAGTCCAGAATCCAACGTGCTGGCCAAACCAGTCCTCTTTTGACTTTGATCACATGGGTTGAAACCCTTTTCCAAATACAGTCACATTCATCAGCACCAGGGACCGGTACCTTAATGTACCTTTTAAGGGAGGACACGATACAAGCCATAACAAAAGGAATGACTAAATTTAAACAATATACAGACAGATGTCCATAAAAGACTTCTGGCGGTGGGGGGCAGGTTAAGGTGCAAAGAGTAAAACAAGTGTAATATTGTCAATTTTCTGTGCGTGGGGACCTTGGTTGTTTGCTTTTCATTTTTTTTGTTGTTTACTTTTTGTTTTGTTGTTTGTTTGTCTGTTTGTCCTGGGTGTTCTGGAATTCACTATGTTGACTGGGCCGGCCTCTAACTCACAGAGACCTGCCTGCCTCGGCCTTCCAAGTACTGGGATTAAAGCTGTGCACCATCAAGCCTAACCTACCACTGTACTCTTACAATATTAAAATATATAAAGACTAAAGACATGGCTCAGCTGTTAAGAGCACTTAACTCAGAGGACCTGAGTTCAATTCCCAGCACCAATATCAGACTATCCACAGTTGCCTAACTCCCCTTCCAGGGGTTCCAACATACACATACACACAAATATAATAATAAAAGCACATTTTTGTTTGTTGATTTTTGAAACAGGGTTTCTCTATGTAGTCCTGGCTTTCCTGGAACTCATTCTGTAGAACAGTCTGGCCTCAAAGTTAGAGTTCTGCCTGCTTTGCCTCCCAAGTGCTGGAATTAAAGGCATGCACCACCACTACATGGCAAAAACTAATTTTATTATTGAAATATACACATATGATCTTTGTGTAGGATTATTACTTGGTGCCCAACTTTTGGGGCACTAATTTACAAAAAGCCATTTGCCTGAGGCTTTTTAGCCACCGGCTAAGGCTAGAGCTGGACCCGATCCTAGCCGCCTAGGTTCGGGAGAAAAACTGGCGCTCCCAGCTCCCACCTGCCCCAGCTTAGCTTCCATGTAAAGATGGAAGATACCAGAGAGTCTGGATACTGTATGTTATTGTGTTTCTTTGAATTGTTTAACTGCTGAGGGAGGAGCAACAGCTGTCAAAAGACATTTGATTATAAATGCTGCTGGATTAATCCAACCTATTTATTTTGAAAATAACTTGACTTCAAAATTTAAGTCAAAAGATATGTCACTTTGGAGAAGAGGTTTTGTTTTTGTTTCCACAGGAGGTAAGAGGCTGTGGATTAATTCTGGGTTAAGAAAAATAAAGTTTGGGCTGGAGAGATGGCTCAGTGGTTAAGAACAGTGACTGCTCTTGGCTGCTCTTCCAGAGGTCCTGAGTTCAATTCCCAGCAACCACATGGTGGCTCACAACCATGTGTAATGAGATCTGGTGCCCTCCTCTGGCGTGCGGACATACATGGAGGCAGAATGTTGTATAAGTAATAAATAAATAAATCTTTAAAAAAAAAAAAGAAAAAAGAAAAAGAAAGTTTGATCAAGAAAGGCCCCCTGAAAAATCCCCGATAGAAGCAGATGGCCCAGATGATCCAATGTTTCAGAGCACCTCTGTTACAGTTTCCTCTGAGTTCTACATCCAGAACAGCCTCAAAACTTCTGGCTGAGATGATCCAGCCTCAAAGAATACTTTAGTCAGGACCTGGCCATAATCCTAAGTTTTCTTTGGGTCCCCATAAGATTATCAGTACCCCCAATCAGCAGGAACTAGCCTAGAAAACTATGCCCACATTCCCAAAAAATGGATTTTAGATGTTTGTCTTTGTTTAGAATGTCGGTTACAAGTTGTTATTGATAATGGTCAGGAAAAAAAAAACTAAACAAAGGAGATTAGATTTAGAGTCATTGTTTTGAAAAGAAAAAAAAGGGGGAAGTACTGTGGGATAATGCTTTTGTACCCTGTAAAGATTTGTCACTTATATTGATTTACTAAAACGCTGATTGGCCAGTAGCCAGGCAGGAAGTATAGATGGGACAGCCAGACTAGGAGAATTCTGGGAAGAGGAAAGGTTCAGTCTGCAGTCACCAGTCAGACTGAGGTGAAGCAAGATGAAAATGTCATGTGGCTAAACATAGACAAGAATTATGGGTTAATTTAAGTTGTGAGAGCTAGTTAATAATAAGCCTGAGCTAATAGGCCAATCTATTAGTTTATAATTAATAAAAGTCTCTGTGTGTTTTGTTGGGACTGAACAGCTGCAGACCAGGCAGGACAGAAACTTCTCTCTACAATTACTTAATCATTAATTCAGTTACCAAATACTTATTTGACATACACCAGAGATACATCACAGTTAAGGTAGACCCCATCCTTGCCCTCCCAAACTCTTTAACTAATCAAAGAATATGCCTCTACCCATTATTGCTATTTTCCAAATGAGCATGAAGCGGGGAGGGGTGAGGAAGAACTTTCTTTCTGCATTGCTTAACTTTTGAGCAAACATGGTCTTAATTTGTAACTTTTTAAAAAATGCTTAGCCTTTCTTTCTTCTTCTTCTTCTTTTTTTTTTTTAAATCTGAAACCCAGCCCTTTGGAAGCCTCTCTGTTGTTTCCCAAGCACAGTGACTGAAACACAGCTGCGTAAGCGGTGACACCTCCATGTGTGGCTGCTGGGCCAGCCAGCAAGGTTTTCCATGCGTACGGATGAGTGAGAACCAGTAGGAATGTGTGTCCAATCCAATTGTTCCTGTTTTACAGTTACACTGATTAAAAGAATAAGATGCCTATGATTGTTCCTGTGTGGTCTGTTGCTTCCAGGGGACTTCAACCTTTATTTATCCCACAATGTGTTGGTTTTGCTTGTTGATTTGACTGCCAACTTGCTTGCTTTTTTTTTTTCCTTTACGCAGCTCTTATTGGTTGGACTGGTACTCATTATGTATCTCAGGATACTCTCAAACTTATAGCAATTCTTCTGCCTCAGCTTGTGGAGTGTTGGTATTACCACGCCCAGATGTCAGGTTGTTTTTATATAACCTTGTATGACCAGCCTCCAGCACAACACTCAACAATACAGGTACTCAAGAAAAGGGAGTTAAATGAACACAATTACAGCTTGGAGTGGTACCTATCACTCCTATAGTCTAATGCCCTTGTTTTATAACCAGTAAAACTGAAGCCTGCAAAAGTCAGGCCACAGTTAGTGACTGTAACACAAGAGGGTTTTAACAGTTCTCAGGCACCTACTTTAAAAATAATTTAAATTGCCAGTGGTAGTGGTGCCTACCTTTAATCCTAGCAGAGACATTGGATCTTTGTGAGTGCCTGTCCGGTCTACAGAGTGAGTTCCAGGACAGGCAAGGTTACACAGTGAAACCTGTCTCAAAAACCAAAAAGAAAAAAAATTAAATTAAAAAGTAAATATACCTAATGGTAAGATCAGAAGATGCATTAATGATGGAGTCTAAAATCATTAAACATTTTAAAACCAGTGTTTACTTTCAATCTGGAGACTTTCCCCATTGTGGCTGGGTACTCAGCAGAGGTTGGGTTTTGTGGATGCTGGTTAGTCCCCCCCCCACTTCTCCAGTTTGTTCCAATGGGAAAAGAGTCACAGGAAACACACAGGGATTCAAATGCCAGCTTTCTTTGGGGACCAGATGGACTGGAAGACATGGCTAAAACCCAACGCCCAAATGGGCTTCCTATTCCCACCCCCTGCTTTGAAATAACCCACCCACTCAGCGCAGCAGCTGGACTATTGAAGTTGTCTCTGGGCAGGAGCTGGGTTGGCCTGGAGGGGAGGCCTGGAGGACGCAAATCATAGAGAGCATGCTGCTTGAGTCGGGTCCGTCCATACAGCACCAGGGACAGACTGATCAATGATGCAGGTTCCGTTCCCTTTCCCAGAATCCCACACCTGCTCCCACAGTGGGGAATCTGTGACAGGGCACCAAGAAAATCCTCTGAAAGTTTCCTCCCCCAACCTCCAGGAGGATGTTGGTTCCCGTTGATGGACAGATGGGGAAACGGGAGGGGCGAGAGTTGTCTCCCTTCATACTGCCTTCAATTCACTGGGTACTTGAACAGAAACTAAAAACACCTGTGTTCCAGGAAGCCGCTAGTAAGTTTAAGGGTATTTTAATTGAAAGTGAATCTGCTGCAAAGAACAGAAAACGGAACAACCAGTAACTTAAACAACAAACGGGTATGTTTTTCTTGTCTAACAGGAAATCCAAGGGTGGGTGGTTCTGGTTGGTGTGGCTCTCCGCAGTGTCACCGGGACCTCCGTCAGCCTCCTCTGGCTGGCCCTACCCTAGAGAGTGGCCTTGCGCACGTTTCTCTACCTTAGAGTATGCTGTTCACACCACAGCAGCCAGGTGGACAAGGGGATTTGCCAATAGCCTTTCTAGCAACCTCCTGTGACAGATGTGTTTTTACCTCATTATAACTACAGGCACAGCTTGCCCTAAGGCTCTGAAACGCAGACTTTGGAACTTATTTGGAAATTTGTTTAAGTAGATTCCTTTAGATAATGAAAGAGAGAATATTGAACAGAGAATAACCTACTACCAAGGTCATGGCATAATGATAAAAGAAGACACTGAAAATAATCGTCAAAAAACTGCTATTTTGGTTTTTTGAGGCAGGGTTTCTCTGCGTAGCCCTGGCTGTCCTGGAACTTGCTCTGTAGACAGGTTGACCTCAAACTCACAGAAACCCACCCACCTCTGCCTCCCAAGTGCTGGCCTTAAAGGTGTGCTACCACCACCCACCACCCACCCCCACCTGACACACACACCTCCGGCAAAGAACTGCTTCCTTTAAAAGACCTAGAGATGTTGTTTCTTCTTTCCCCTATCCCATCTTCAAAAGATTATCTCTACACAATCACTTTCAAAGCATTAAGAACAAAACAAAACCCAGAAAACTCATAATACAGAGCTAAACTAGCCATGATACATACGCCTAACAAAGGGAAAATGCAATTAGTTAGCTAATTACCATGACAAGCCATTAATTCAACCATTGATTTACAAACTGACAAATATCCCTGTTTTCCTTTTTCTTGTTTTCTCCTTTGTTTTACTGCAACAAGTGTTCAAGTGCCTTCTTAAGACTGTGGGGAGCAAATATTCTTAGTTCTTGAGTATTTTAAAAATCTGGTCTGCCCCAGTCCCAGTAGACAGTTTAGCTGGGTACTGAATTTTAGCTTGAAAGTCATGTTCCTCAGAACTTTGGCCACATTGCTTCTTTGCCATTTGGCATCTAGACTTGCCAGTGAGATGTTTGGTGTTTTTCTAATTTATAGTTCTTTCTTTGATAGTTATTTTTATTTGTAATTATATGGATGTATGTGTGTCTGTGGGAGTGTGGGTACCCAAGGAGACTAGAGGTATCAGATCCCTGGTTGTGAATCTCCTCATGTGGGTGCTGGGAATCGAACTCAGGACCTCTGAAAGAGCAGTCAGTGCTCTTAACCACTGAGCCTTCCCTGCAGCCCTTGGTTTGTGCTGTTTTACAGGGGACTTTGTGCTTTCTCTGGAATTATAGAGTCTTTTCATTTTTCCAGGCATTCCACAGTCTCTAAATTCTGTCTGTTTTTTATGATGGTAGTTTATCAAGCCCAGTCTCAATACACAAATCCTTGCAGTCTGTGAAGTTATGTTGGGGGGAAAAAAAATCCTCCCTTGTTTTTTCTCTTCTCCCTCAAATACTAACGAGAGAGAGACAGAGAGAGAGAGAGAGAGAGAGAGAGACAGAGAGAGAGAGAGAGAGAAAGTGTCAATTTGTGGAGCTTTTGCCTAACATCATGACGCCGTGGGTTCAGTCCCCAACACCTCCTTCACTGGGTGAGGAAATGATAATTACAGGTCAAATTCAGAGATCTTGCATTAACTGCTTTATTTGTTTGTTTGTTTGGTTGGTTGCTTTTTTTTTTTTGGTTTTTCAAGACAGGGTTTCTCTGTGTAACAGCTCAGACAGTACCAGAACTCACAATGTAGACCAGGCTAGCCTCTAATTCATGGAGATCCTGAATGCTGGGATTAAAGGTGTACCCACAACTGCCCAGCTCATTGACTGCTTTTTGACTCCTCTCTCTTTTCTCTAACAAAATTCTGATTCTTTCCCTTCTTGCTTTATTTTCTATTTCAACATTTCCATTGAATTTGAATTACATATATATATATATACACACATATATACCCAACTGACTTTTTTGCTATTTGTTCCCTTTTCACCCCATTGCTCATGTTTAATAGATGCAGTATCTTGTTGAATTGTTCCTTTTAAAGTTCTTTCCGGTCTGTGAACTGTTTCTGTTTCTTTAGAGATCTTATTTTCAGTTTATTTATCTTAGTCTTTCTAGTTCATATTTCAGGCTTCCTCAAATAGCTCCTGGCTTCTGGCTGTCCATTCACATTTAAGAACCGAGCAGCACAAAGTTTCCTGGAAGCCCTGTGCCCATGGATAAGAGGAGATGAATGGGAGGCTTTGTCTCCCGGCAGGCTCTTCTGTCTGCCTGGAGACTTCTAAATGCCAGCCGGCAATGGGCTTTGTTCTAGGAGCCACCTTCAAACCCAGCTGTCCTAATCTTCCCCCAGACAATTTAATTTCTTTCCAACACGAGCCTCTAATGTGGGAGAAGGAACGGAGTGTAGAGCAGTGCAAACATCTGGCTGGCTGAGTGGTGTGCTCGAAAGGGTCCAGGAAGTCTGATGTTCCATTACAGACTTTCAGCAAAACCAGCTCTCTGCTGTACCCTGCCCGTCAAAGTCCTGTGCTTCTCCAGGCTCCTTCGGGAGCTCAGCTCCCTCTTCAGCTACAAGCTCTGCCGCATGCATGTCAGCCTGCAGCCTCCACTACCCTGCTCCCTGGGCTGCCCTGCTCCCTAGGCTGCCCTGCTCACTAGGCTGCCGTCCTCTACCAAACCGCTTTCCCTTTCTTATTTACTATTTATTGTTAAGGCATTTCTGAATGAAGAGGGAAAAGAATGAATTTGGATGGGAAAGTCAACTGCCTTGTAATGGAGACCAGTGGACTTGGAGGGTGCTCAGTTGTATATTTATCTACTTTGCATGTGAAAGCATGTATGTATGTTCAAATATGTGTGTACGCGCTTATATGTTCCTGCCCGTGTACAAGTGCATGTGGAGACCTGAGGTCAGTTTCTGGTATTTTCCTCCATCTTAGGTTTGGAGGTATTTTTTAGACTTATTTACTTATTATTTTTTGTATATGAATATGTTTTGCCTGTGTGCCTGGTGCCCACTGAGGTCAGACGAGGGCATCAGATTTCCTGGGACTGGGATTAATAGATGGTTGTGAGCTACCATGTGGGTGCTAGAAATTGAACCGGGGTCCTCTAAAGAGCAGTAAGTACTCTTAATCACTGAGTCTACTCTCCAGTCCTGAGATATATTTTAAAGATTTTATTTTTTTTTATGTGTATGGGCATTTTTCTTGCAAGTAAGTGTGTGCACCCTGTGTATGCCTAGTGTTTGAGGAGGTCAGAAAGAGTCTCAGAGCCCCTGGAGTTGCAGTTACAGATGCTTGTGAGTTCCTAGGTAGGTGCTGGGAACCAAGATTGGGTCTTCCGGAAGAATAAGCAGTGGCTCTGGACCACTGAGCCATCTCTGCAGCCATCCACGTTTGTCTGTTTCGTTTTGTTTTGGACAGAGCTGTCTCCCTGAACCTAGAGCTCATTGATTCAGTTAGACTGGCTCTTCAGCAAGCTCCAAGGGTCCTCCTGTCTCTGCCTCCCCAGTACTGTGATTACAGGCAAATGCCACGATACCCAGCTTTTTATATGGGTGTTGGGGATCTGAACTCAGATCCTCAGTCTCATGTGGCAAACTCTTTACCAACCGAGCCCTCTCCCTTGCTCCAATTGCTGCGGGTTCCTATGGACCTGAATAGGCTGTGCAGCCTTTCCCATCAATGATACACTTAAAAAGAATTGAGAAATAGGCACAGGCATGGAAGAAATGCCTTTTTGTTACATAACACATTTCAGAGTCTGTTGATCATATTTTAAATATGAGACTAAAATCCAGCATGTCCTTAAATCACCCCCTGCAGAACCCTAAAAATGTTATAGTATATAAATCTTGTAGAATGCAGTCAGGACACATGTGTGGAAGCAAACAGACCCAACTGGACCTGGCTCAGCCATTCTGCACCCCCACTTCTCCACCTCTTGAATCCCTCTTTTCAGTCACTCCTTTTTTGTTTAAAGATTTTTTTTTTAAATTTGTTTGGCTGTTTTGCCTACATGTATGCCTGTGCACCACATGTAGGTGGTACCTGTGGAGGCCAGAAGAGGGCATCAGTCCCCCTGGAACCTCAGCCACAGAGAGCCATGTGTTACCATGTAGGTGCTGGGACTAGAACCAATCCTCGCAAGAGCAAGTGCTCTTAACTACTAAGCTACCTATGTATTCATTTTCCAAGATTCAGATCATCTACATTGATGGTCTTCTCCAACCTTTAAGAAGTTTAACTTCACAGCCGGGCGGTGGTGGTGCATGCCTTTAATCCCAGTACTCAAGAGGCAGAGGCAGGCAGATCTCTGAATTCGAAGCCAGTCTGGTCTACAAAGCAAGTTCTAGGACAGCCAGGGCTACACAGAGAAACCCTGTCTCAAGCGAGAAGGAGAAGTGGGGTGGGGGAGGAACGGGAGGAGGAGGAGAAGGAGGAGGAAGGTGTCCCACTTCCCACACCACCTACTCACACTGTTGTCACGGCTCTACTCTCTTTGCAATATGAAGAGTCATGCTCATGCCTGCACTCCTAGCGAGAAGGATTGCTTACAATGTCCTGACCTTGTTGTGTGTTTCCCAACCCCATGTGTACCATAGCCTGCGCCTATGGGCATTCGATCCATGCCCAGAATTAATAGAATTGCAGCAATCTAAACCAAAGTGTGAACAGCTTTATTCCACTGCCACACTGAGCTCTGAGCTACGCTGCCCAAACTATGACCCACACGGACAGATCTTAACTTGTCCACAATGCAAACACTTTGTTCCTTTCTAGCAGAAGCTTCTGAGCTGTTGTCATCATGACCTCCACCCCCACCCCTCCCACTTTGCCAAACACAAGCAAACACGTTGCCTAGAAGGCTGGTTTGGCTAGGCCCCTGCCCCGCCCACCCAGTGAGACAGAGTCAGAGAAGGGAAGATCTCTGGGCCAGACACAGCTTACCTGGAACTCTGAGAACCTCCTGGGTGGGGTTGGGATTTTTTTCACACACCCAAATGACAAGTCTAGCTCTGGGGCTGGGCTGGAGCAGGTTGTTTTTCTGTTATTTATCTCAATCTCCCTGGGCAGCACATGGCAGGAGACACTTAGTGCTTTGCTGGTTCCCCTCCTCCTACCTTCTCAACAACAATCAGGCAAACATAGGGATAGGATCCAACCCTGAGCAGAATTCTGTCCTGGGGCTTCAGGCAGAGCCCAAGGTCAGAAAGAATCCAGGCCATCCAGGCCAGTCTTCTTCATCTAATTAAAAAAAAAAAAATCAAAGTCCCTGTCATCAAGGAGCCTCCAATCTAACAACGGGGGGGGGGGGGCAGGGATAGCAAGTACAGGCCTAGGTCCCCAAGTGACTCTTTGTTTGTTGAGGTAAGATCTCACTATGTAGCTCTGGCTGTCCTGGAACTTGCTATGTAGACCAGGCTGGTCTCAAACTCAAGTGGCTCTTAGGTTCATATGATCATCCTTGCACTCAGAAAACACCAGTGGACTGTGGGAGGCTACAGGCATGCCCAGGAGCGTCCAGCAGCAACCACTGCGCTGGCTGCTTCCCTCACAGGAGCATGTCCCATTGCCCAGGCGGTTCAGTTATCAGGAATGGCAACATGAAAATGGTACTTCCAAACTGTTTCCTTGAATTTTTCCTAACCCTAACTAGAGTCTTGCAAGGGAGCTCTGTGAGCTCAAGGCCAGCCTGGTCTTGAACATAGCAAATTGCAGGCCAGCTGGGGCTACATTGGGAAACCTAATTTCTCTTCTCTCCAAAGCTTGTCCCCATCCTCCTTCCTTCTCTCTCTTCCCTGTTTTACGTCAGAAATACCTGCAGACTGCTCCAATAAATGGGTAACCTTCCTTAGAGCACAAAGGAAACCAGTAAATGAATCAATTTTTTAGAACTGAGTAAGCCTTCCTAGAATGTCCTCCTGGGAGCGGGGAGAGGAGGGACACATACTGCTGACGTCCCTCCTGCTTGTGAAATATAGCCCCGTTTAGTCCTCACAGCCACCATATAAGGGTGACTCTAACATCCCTGTTTGATACAAGGAAAGGAGCCCTTCCCCAAAGCTTGCCAGGAGCAGAAGCAGGCAGGTGTCTCTACATTTGCACAGGGAGATAAGAGTAGCCCTGTCCCTAGTTTGCATTGCCCCTGGGCGTTTGCAGGGAAGGGATGGTGACTCAAAGGCTTGGAGAGACTGCTCTGAGCAAAGCATCCTCCAGGGTGTGGTGACCTCTTCTTCATTCCACAGGAAGTGCTTGTGTTTGTATCTCTACATCTCCAGGGAGGTAAGGCCACCAAAGGGAATTCCCTTCGGGCCGTTTCCTACAGCTCACTGGAGGACGTTCCATATGGAACCACTCATCCTGAGGAAGGTGGTGAGGTATCCCCATCATGAAGGAAAGCATGTACAGTCTGTGAAGGTCAGAATGGGACTCCAGGGACAGCAATCTGAGAGAACTTAACCTTCGCTCACCAGGATGCTGTTACAGAACGTGCGATTCTGCCTCCAGTGATCCCGCGTCAGCAACTGAGGTGCAAAGAAGTTTCTGCCCATAAGCGAGTCAAGGTCAGGCTACTGGCATTTTGTGAGATCTCACAGCCAGGTGTCCCACCCAGGAATGGTGCCTCAGAGACACTTTGACACCAAGAAACTCATGTCTCTGGATTTTGGTACTTTGGATTTAGACTCAAGGGAACTGCTAATTTGTGTCCTTAGGGCAGGCAGGAGAAGGCTCCAGGTCTCTCTCTGGATTAAAGCCATGCCTTCTCTCTGGGGCCACTTCCACCGATCACTACTCCATTCTCAGCTATTTGAGGCTTATGATCTTTCCATGGTAACCGGGGTGGCTCTGCCCTGTCCAACTGGTTTTCCTTAGTACTTCTAGAAGAGAGTTTGAAGCTGCCACCATACCCTCAGAACCTCCCACGGCCTCTGTGTACCTCTGGGTCCTTGTTGGTCATTGTGTCCCCGGCTCCTGATGTTCCCCAGCAATCAGGGATTGTCTTAGAATGGGTGCTTGCTTCTCTGGGGCATCCTCAACATGGTAGACATGAAAATGTAGTAAGATCAGGAAGGGAGAGAATGGTGTCCCCTGAGCATGCACTCAGGCTTCTAAGAGCCATCCTGGATTGCATGACTTGAGCAGGCAGCCTGGGGATAAAATGATGGGGCCTGCTTCAGATGCCCTTGCTGGTCGCTGGAAACTCTTCTGGCTTTTGACTTCTTACCCTCCCCGAAGGTCTGTTGACCTAAAGCGTGTCTGTGAACCTGCTTGGGAACCAGATGCCAGAGAACAGAATGACAAAAATCAGTCCTCTACCCCCAGGGTGGACAGGAAAGGAAAAGCCAGCTGGAGACCAGACTCTCTGGGTCCCTACCAACCCCATTAACTCTTGATCCCATCACAGTCATAGCAGGGAGGGGGCCTGGGCTTCCTGGGTGACAGGGGCAGGATGGGATCTGAGGACAAAGCACTCTTCCATGTTCCATGCTGGCCTGTCCCCGACAGCCGAGCCCTTCAGAGTCACAGATAGCCCTCAGTATCGGAGACATGTAGGGGACAGGGACTGGAGGCCGTACAACCTACCTACACCCGCCAGCCATTTATCGCTCACAGGTTCCTGGCACCAAGGCCTCCGGCCAGCAAACACTCCTGATGGGTTCCTAGGAGCTCCTAACCTCCAAAGCTAAGGAGTATCCACATCCCTGGAGAGATTCCCCCACCCCAAAGTGGAGACTCAGACCTTACTCTGGGATGGGGTGGGGGCATGGCTGTTAGGTTTACACATTCACAACCTCAGGGCTCCCCTACCAGCCCCTCCTCCAGGGAAGGGTGCAGACCTGCGCACACACCGCACCTGCATGGGAAGGGTGGAGGAGGCTCCATGAGTAATCAGGTTACAGAGGAATGAACTTTTGAGAACTGAGAGGCAGGAAGAAGAAAGGGGCACCAGGTCTGGAAGCCCCTCTCACTGGCCAGGCAACTCAGCGGCTGCCCCAGATCCTCCAGGTCTCAGCCCTCAGCCCTGCTACTCTCAGGAAGGGTCTTTGCCAGGGCATGGGGCATGCCCCAGGAGTTACACAGAGGATCCCTAGCACTAAGACTCCTGTAGATTTCAGTGCTTGGGGAGACCTTAATGGCGGTTTTTCCAGGGTTCTGTCCTCACTGTTGCATATGAGAGGAGCTTCTCCTGCTAACCTTGTGCCTTTGGCACGTGCAGTCTGAACCTACCTCACAGGACTTTGCACTTTCAACTTGTCTGGCTTACCTTTAGGTTGTTTTCCCAGTAAGACAGCCCAGCCATGGGAGGCAAAGTCCAGCAAGGCCCTGAGGCTCCCTAGGGCAGACTCCTGAGTGTACCCACTGAACACATGACTTCAGGACTTCACAAAGCCAGTCATGTGCCTGGAACACCTCCACCACCACCCTGATGCTGCTCCCTCTCTCAGCAGCTACACAGCCCTGGAACCAGGCTCCTCACTTGACCCTTTGCCCTGTCTGTTAGCCATACCGCAGCAAAGGTCTTTTCAAAATACAGCGTCATCGGGGCCTAGTCAAACGTTCTGTTGCTTCCCACTGCTCTTGGGATGAAGCCAAAATGTCTAGTCTGGTGCACAGGGGCTAGCCCCAGGCTACCTCCTTAGTCTCATTTTGCTGTTGGGCGTGGGCTCCACTGTGTTTGTTTCAGCCCCTCAAGCAGGTCATCACTGCTCCTGTCTACCTCAGGACCTTTGCACGTGCAGTGACTGCCACTAGCAAGATCCTCCATAGCCCTCTTGGCTTAGCTAACACTTACTGTCTTCAGGGATTTTGGTTGGTTGGTTGGTTGGTTGGTTTTTGTTTATTGAGGAAACCCTTCCTGATACTCCAAAGTTCATGGTTATTTTGACACAGTCAAGCCTCCATCCCTAGGCTCTTCCCTCTTCTGCCCTAATAAACATTAGCTGGAAGTGGACCAAACCCCAGCCCCACTCCTGCCCTCTGCCCTCTTAGAGCCTGACCCAGAAAGTCCTCGCACCCCAGGAGGCTTGGGTTTGGGGAGAGAGGTCTTAATCCAGCTAGTCAGCTCTCCCTTGTGCCAGACAGGAGACAGAGAGGGGAAGAACTAGAGGGCGGAGCCATGGAGCAGAGTCACCTAGAAAGAGAAAGCCAAAGATTATTTGGGGAGAAAGAGAGATAAGGTGGTCAGAAAACAGGAAATGATCAGCCAGGGCTGTTGGCTGGGGCAGAACAGTTGAGAATTAAGGCTGCGGATCAAAGCCACAGGAACCGCGGGTTTTCTCAGAAACGGAAGACTCTGATCAAAGCCACTCTTTCCTGTCAGGGCGGGGTAGGCAATTCATTCACAGGTTCACTTAATCATTGGTATTTGAACGTATTAGAGGGTCATTCAACAAACATTGATTGAGCACCTGTCTATGTGCCAGGCACTGTGCTATGCCCTGAGGACACAGCCATGAGTAAAAGTGTTCTGACTTCATGAGCATTAGTGTCTAGACAGTTTTCAAGCCGCCATCTGCAGCCCCGGCTGTGAGTCACAGCCAGTATTAAAAAAAAAAAAAAAAAAAAAAAAAAAAGGTACAGGGATTAGAGTAGTGGTTCTCAACCTGTGGGTTGCAACCCCTTTGAGGTTGCATATCAGATATCATGAATATCAGATATTTACATTGCAATTCGTCACAGCAGCAAAGTTACAGTTATGAAGTAGCAACATAATAATTTTATGGTCAGGGCCACCACCATGAGTAATTCTATTAAAGGGTCGCAGCGTTAAGAAGGTTGGGGACCACTGGACTAGAGAGATGCTCATAGTTAAGAGCATGTACTGCTCTTAGGAAGGAGCTGAGCTTGGTTCCCAGCACCTTCGTAGGGTGGCTCCCAACTCCCTGTAACTAAGGGATATGATGCTCTCTTCTGGCCTCCACAGACACCCGCACTTAAATGTGCACAAACCAACACATACACAAACATAGTTTTTTTTATCTCAGTTTTATCTTTTTAATGTGTACAGAGATGTTTTTCCTGTGTGTATGTTAGTGTACACATGTGTCTGACGCCCTTGGAGACCGGAAGAGTATGTTGGATCCCCTAAGGCTGGAGTTACAGATGGTTGTGAGCTGCCCTGTGGGTTCTGGGGATCAAACCCAGATCCTCTGGAAGAACAGTCAGTGTTCTTAACCCCTGAGCCAGCTCTGCCGCCCTCTAACATTTTAAAGCTATCGTTTCTTAAATGTCTCACCCCATCACTCCCCAGATCCTCCAAGTTCTAGCAGGCCATCTCTGACACAGCCAAGATAAATTTTCAAAACGCACATCTGATTGAGGGCTGCCTGAGGACCTGAGTTCAATACCCCAGAACCTATATTTTTAAAATAAAACAAAATTTAAAATACATGGCATGGCAGTGCATATGTGTAATCCCGGCACCGAGAAGCAGGACACACGCGTGCTCTTTGAGGGTCATCGGGCAGCCAGCTTAGCGGGCTTGGTGAGTTCCTCTGTCAACAACAATGAATGGCACTTGAGGGATAACACCTGAAGTTTGTTCCCTGAAATCCACAACCACTCCCACCCCCCCACACACGTGTACTTGCACATGCATACATACACATATACACAAGACAGAAGGTGGGGGGAGGAGAGAAAGGAGGAAGGAAGAAGGAAAAATAGAAGACAATGGTGTGGGAAACCCTAATTCCAGCTAGAATCCTACCAAGAAACAAGTCTGACACCAAACTGGGGACCAGTGGTTTGTGCAGTAAAAGCTTATCTTTCGGGGGTGCTGCTCCCCCCAGCTTCTGCCCTTAGTGCCTGTTCCTGTCCCCTCACCCCGCCTCAGTCTTCTGTCTGTGAAGAGAAAAGCTATCAGATACAGAAAGTACCTGGAACAGCACTTGCTAAGTTAAGGCCTGCTTGACCCTGAGGAGCCATACTAAGAGCTTCATAGCTCAGCCTGTGGAGCCTGCAGACTGGCAGATTTTACCCTTCCCACTCCTCCCATCATCCCTTGTTTTCCTGGCCAAGTCAGCTCCTCACATGGGTCTGACTGAGGGCCAAATTGGCCAGGTGAGTGTGGTCAGTCACAGAGGTGACCACCCAAGATTCCATGACCAGAGTGGCAGGGCTGGATCTACACTGATGCCTGGGGACCCCAAATCCAAATACCCTTGTCACAAAACAACCAACCCCCACACACAGCACGGGCTGACAGCCTGCGGCCCATTCACTGTCCAGTCACTTTATTCTGTTGTCCCCAGGTGACCGGGTTGCATTCCTGTGGTTTGGGGTTTGCTGGAGTTGGTGGCAGTGACTGAAGTCTTGGCGCTCTCCCACTAGTGAGTGGGGAAGGGGTGGGGAGGGGGCTCTGGGGCCAAATTCCCCTACAAATGAGATTCCAGTGGTTTCCTCAGTTGAGGAGTCTGCAGAGTAGAGAACAAACAATGTGGGTTTAAGTTTCTCTGGAAAAATGAGCTGCTTTGCTGAAGATCTAAGCAGCCCTTGAGGCCTGCTGCCTCCCCTGGTGCCAAGCCAGACCCCCACCCGCCCCACCTTCCAGACACAGCAGTGAGGCAGCCCCAACTCCCAAGGCCATGCACTCCTCCCTCTGACACCCTCTGTGACCTCAAAAGTGTCACCACAAACAGGCTGTGGCTTTTCCTGACCAGAGAGAACTGGGAACCAGTCTCTGGGACCTCCCGGGACAGGTCTAGGCCAGCTGCATCTGCTTTTGCTAGTCAGGATTCAGGGTCAGGTTGCAGAGACCGGAAGACATCATGACACTGGCTGTTTCTTGGGGGTCCCCAGGCTTTAGTAGCATAGTCTACTGTGACAGGTCCCAAAACGCACAGAGCAGAAAGGGACAAAGAGGTAGGTAGCATTTATCCGTTGGCTTCTCCTCACCCCCAGACTAGCACCACCTAAGATGCTAGCATGGTTTAGCCATGTACCATAGCCACAACGCAAAGGAGCCTGAAATCACGCTCAGAGAACACACAAGGCAACACGCTGTAGATCCCACTTCCATACAATATCCAGAATAGGTAAAGCCACAAAGATGGGGCATGGATTAGTGGTTGTCTGGACAGAAGAGTGACTGCTTAATGGAGATAAGGCTTCCTTTTGGGAAAAAAAAAAAAAAAGAAAGTTCCAGAACCAGATAGAAATAGTGTTCGCACAATATTGTGAATGGACCAAATGTCACTTGTGGAAGTTATGGCCCATGCATCTACTACAATAAATGGAGACATGAAAGTCCTTTCCCCCGGGGGTCTCAGCTGTAAAGGCATCAACAGCTCTGGCCACCCATCGAGGATGAGGAGTCCAGGAGTCCAAGTGGACGTGCCCCCCCAGCCATGGCCCTTCTCCCTAGGTCTCACCTTGCACGTGTCCTGGAAGCATTCCTCCCCAATCAGGCAGGAAACCAAAGGCAAACCACACCCTGCTCTCAAGGGCCAGCAATTTGCAGAGGAGTGGCTGGAATTTGGCTTCTCTGAGATGGGCTATGCACCTTCTGGTCCAAGATGGAAACAGGAATGAGATGATAAGAAAAAAAACTAGACCACAGGCTTGGCCTACGATCCAAGGGGCCAGCCCTCCCCCAGGGAGCTGCCTCCTGGCCCAGAATTCCAAGTCATCAGGGAACTATGACCATGACCCCAGCCTTATTGTGAAGACATTTGTCACTAAAGATGGACACAACATACTTTAACAGTCATTAAGTTTGACACGGGACTTTTAAATATTTAAACTTGTGGTTTAGATTAATCTTTTATTACTTTGTAACAACAACAAAAAAGAAAACACCAACTCGGTGGCTTAAGCCGATCCCCATTTATTTTGTGTGTGAGCATGCTCATGTATGTGTATGTGTGTGATCATGTTCACATGTGTGCACACTTGTATGAGCATGCTTGTGTATTCATATACATGTGTGAAAGCGTGTTCATATGTGTGTGAACACATGTGTTAGCATGCAGGTGGAATGACAACCTGAGGGTGTCGTTTAGTTACTCAGGAGCCTTCACCTTGTTTCCTGAGACAGGTTCTTTCATTGTCCTGGAACTTGCTGGCAGGCCATGCAGGAGCCACCTGTCTCTGCTTCCTCAGGGCTGGCATTATAAATGCACACCACCATGACAAGGTTGGCTGGTTGACCGGTTTATTTGGTTTTATACAATGTATCTTGATCATGTTTTCCCCTCCCTCTCCTCCTCCCAGATCCCCCCACCTCCCTACCCACCCAACTTTATGCTTTATGTTCTTTCTCTCTTTAAACAAAAATAACTGCGAGGAGCTCGAGAGATGGCTCTGCAGTTAAGAGCACTGGTTGGTTGCTCTTCCAGAGGACCCAGGTTCTGTTCCTAGCACCCACATGGCGCTCACAACTGTCTGTAACTTCAGTTCTAGGGGACCCGACATCCTCAGACATACATGCAGGCAAAGTACCGATGCACATAAAATACCACAAATGCTGGACTCTTGTGACACACACCTTTAATCTTAGCAGAGGCAGGCAAATCTCTGAGTTCAAGGACAGCCTGGTCTATAGAATGAGTTGCAGGACAGCCAGGGCTACACAGAAACCCTATCTCAAAAAACTGAAGAAAAAGAAAATCAAAAACCCAATAAAGTAAAAAAATACCAAAATTAAGGCCGGGTGGTGGTGACGCACGCCTTTAATCCCAGCACTCGGGAGGCAGAGGCAGAGGCAGAGGCAGGTAGATCTCTGTAAGTTCGAGGCCAGCCTGGTCTACAAGAGCTAGTTCCAGGACAGGCTCCAAAGCTACAGAGAAACCCTGTCTTGAAAAACCAAAAGAAAAAAAAGGAAAAAGATACCAAAATTAAACTAACAAACAAAATGGAATTCATTTTGTGTTGGTCACCTATTCCTGGGCATGGGGCTTGCCCTGGAGTGTGGTTGTACACCCATGACACTCCACTGGGGAAGACAGTTATCAATTGCTGATAGCTTCTTGGTAAAGGGTTTTTGCTTTGGTTTTACCATGGTTTCTAAGGAGCAAAACTTCAATCCTCAAGTTTGCAAGGCAAGCATTTTGCCAACTGGACCACCTTCCCAGTCCGACCCTCTTATTAGCTCACACCTGCACAAGACAGAGGTCCATGTGAGCTCATTGAGTTCCTTGCTTGGGGGTCTCACAAAGTTAAACCTGGATGACAGCCAATGTAGATGCTTAGTTCAAGATTGTGAGGAAGAATCCACTCCTAGGGCTCTTCAGGTTGTCAAGTTCCTTCAGTCTGACGGACTAACTCCACCACTGCAATCCCAGCACTCAGGATGCTGAGGCCGGGGATCTTGTCTCAAGTTTTAAGTACAGCCTGTTTTCTGAGACAGGGTTTCTCATTGTAGCAGTCCTGGAACTCACTCTGTAGTCCAGGCTGACTTCGAACTCAGAGATCTGCCTCCCACTGCTGGGATTAAAGGCATGTGCTGCCACCACCACAAGTGGACACCTTAATTAATCAGTTAATTTTGTGTCATTCTTGTCCGGTAGGTACACAGGAATCTAATCCCTTTCCATCCCAGCACAGTGACATGCTCTTCGGGATATTCCCCAAGTGACTGGCAAGCAGAGAGCCAGTCAAGGCAGATTTTTCTAGAAGCAAACCAGAATATAGCATGGCTTCTAGCCTTTGGGACACATACTGGCCGTAGCTCAGTCCATGACCTCATCTGACTGCTGAGGAAGCTGAGAAGGGCAACCTAGGGGAACGAAAATTTGAATCTGGTCAGCACGCAGCATGCTGGTTACCATGTTTGCTGCCTGCTGTTGTTTAAATCTTAAACACACGCTGTGGTGGTGGGGGGGGTTATAACTTTTAACCCTTTATTCTCCACTGAGGGTGCTACTGTGACGTTTTAGGAGTTCAGGTGTAGTTAGCAGAAATCAGTAGAGGCGGATGTTGACAATTAGGAGCATCCCCCGGTTTCTGCCTTGCTCTCTGCTCCCTTGTGACGTGAAGCCTCTACCGCACACTCTCGCCATCATGCAATAAGCGGCTCCACTATGACTTCTCTGCCGGAATGGACCAACACCCTCTAAGACTATGAGCCCAAATAAACCTTTTCCCACTTACACTGCTTCTGTCAGACATTATAATACAATAATCACTGATAGCTCCAGAAGTGTGGTGGGCCACCCGATGCAATGGTGGCAGCAGAGTGGAGCTCCCTGGGTGAACTAGAAGGAGCAAGAGCAGTAAACTTTCTTCTTTCTTTCTTTCTTTCTTTCTTTCTTTCTTTCTTTCTTTCTTTCTTTCTTTCTTCCTTCCTTCCTTCCTTCCTTCCTTCCTTCCTTCCTGCCTGCATGCCTTTCTTTTTGTCTTTGTTTTTTGTTTGTTTTGTTTTGTTTTTAGGACAGACTTTCTCTGTGTAGTCCTGGCTGTCCTGGAACTCGCTCTGTAGACCAGACTGGCCTCTAATGCACAGAGATGCACCTGCCTCTGCCTCCCGAGTGCTGGGGTTAAAGGCATGCGCTATCACCAAACCCAGAAGAATACTTTTTCTTTACTTATTGTTGTTTCTTTACTATTAGTGTATGTACGCATGTGTGAGTACAGACACATGCATGCCATGACACATATGTGGAGGTCAGAAAACAACAGTTCTCTCCTTCCACTGCGGTTGCAGGGATTGACCTCAAGGCTTCAGACTTCCCAGCAACCACTTTTATCCACTGAGCCATCTCACTAGCCTTATGGTTTTTTTCCTCCAGTCAGTGGCAACTCAGCAGGAAGATTTGCTAATCTGATGGGCCTAGGGCCACGCAGGACAACTCACAAACTGGTCAAGGACACCCGCTCCTGGCCACCCCTGGGCAGTCAGTCCAGACGCTTAGATTATTGCCGCTCCTAGTCAGGAACAGAACACAGGTACAGATGCCCTCAAGATTGTCCCAACACTTCCCTCAGGAAAACTGAAGAGTCCAAGCAGGGCAGGCCGGAAGATGATAGTGGCATATCCCTACCTGCAACCCCGCTGCTCTATTTGCAGACACAGTGCCTGGTTTTCCTTTTAGATCTAGCTCTCAGGTATAAGAATCAGCAAACTATTTCCCAAAACCAAACACAAATTCCCTGGTCCAGAGAGTGTCAGAGTGATGCTCTCTGAGTCTGTGATTCCTGCCTGCCCATCCTGTGTGAGCAAGGATGAGCGAGAGGAAAGTGTGGACAAGCAGAACTGAGCACATGGGCAGCACACATGCAACTGCTCTCAAACCCACCCTCAGAGAGCACAGCAGAGATATAGGGGTCCAGCCCTGGCCCCACACAGTTAGATCCCTTTGGCTCCATTCCTGAAGCCATGGGATGATACTCAGTGTAGGTAAAGGAGAGGGAATAGGAGTAGGGATCACACCACTCATAGTCCCACATCCACACACAGCAGAGGATGTAGGGATCACACCGCCCACAGCCCCACATCCACACACACAGAAGAGAGGATGAAGGCATCACACCGCCCACGTCCCCACATCCACACACACAGAAGAGAGGATGAAGGCATCACACCGCCCACAGCCCCACATCCACACATAGATAGCAGAGAGGACCCTAGAAGGGAAGTCCAGAGGTTGCTGACTCTGTCACTCAGGTGTCAAATGGTTCTTTAAACCCCAGTCCCAGCTGACCTGACATTCTATCGAGATTGTCCTCCAAGTGGTGTTGTGCAGAATGTGGGAGAGAAAGTTAGAATTTAATATATATATATATGTATGTATTTCTATCCAAAAGCAAGAAACTCAAGACTTCTGACATTTGGCATCTAGCCTGACCCATGTCCTTCTGATTGTTGGCCTGTCGTATCCCCTGCATGAGTCAGTTTCTGGAAAGAATGAGAATGTTCCATTAGGCGGAGGACTTGACAGACTTATCCTCACTCTGTTGCTTGCTTTTAATATACTGTGGCATGCTAATGCTTCCATGTGCCCAGTTCCAATGAAATCACAGCTTTCAATGCCTGATTAAGCTAAATGAATAATCCTTAAAAAGTAGCGGTTGTAGGCATGCTGGCTCATGCCTGTGATTTCAGCCCTCAGGAGGCTGAGGCAGGAGGACCACCTACAAATTCAGCGTTAGTCTGGCCTATACAATGAGTCCCAGGTCAGTCTGGACTACAGAGTGAAACCTTGCACTCACATGTGCACACGCACGTGAGTGCATACATACACACTTAAAGGTAGGCAAATGGCTGAAAGAGATTTCTGTAATAAGAAAACAGCAGCATCTCCCCCAGTGAAGACAAGATTTTGTGTGGCAGGGAAAATTAAGTTCTGCCTAACAAGCAGACTATAGTGGATTTCTACAGGCTTCTGTGCTTGCCAGCAGAAAGGTGAAGCTGGAAGAGGTATCAAGTAAGCAACTGTTTGGAAAGGAAGGTAAATACATCGGAGAATTTGGAGACCAAGTTTAAAAGTGTTCTCGTTATTTCATGGTTTTGGTGGTTGAAAACCTCATGCATTTCCAAGATCTTTCATATCTGCCCTTCAAAGAAGGAACAAAAAAGAAAAGAAATTTTTAATTTGCTTAAAAAAAACTTTCTAAATGAAGAGTTTGAGTGGGTTTAAAATCCATTTGCCGGAGGTATTAAAATGCAACATTATTCCAATTTCTTCGTAAGAACAACTGATTGACATGAGAGAAGATGAGAATTTGCAAGCCAGTTTTGAACAAAACCTCTCCATAATTGGTGGATAAAATTGAAAATTAATGTCACGATTTCCTGAACTGAGCCCCACAATGCACCTCGTCCGTCTGGATCTAGGTGTCTTCATGAGGCCTGTTTTTCATCCTTGGCAGCCATTAAAAAACTGAACTTTGAAATAAACCAGATTTTAAATAAGGCATTCAAATCCCAACCCTGCAAATGTAAAACCAAGATTTTTCAAAAATAAACAAGCATATTCAATCACGTTGTTCTCATCGTGAGAGCAAAAAGGGATTTGAGCTAAATGAAACACCATGAAATCATTTTAAGATATTGTTCATTTTTGTGGTCTCTCTATAGTTTTATGATGTGCATAATATCCTGTATGAACTTATATGTCATGTGTATATTTGATAATGGACATGTGTTTTCATAATGTAAGTACGTGCATATATTCACATGGGTAGTCATGTGTATTTCTGGAAAAGTTCTGTGTTCGCACATTACAAATAGATGGGAACTGCCGTGACTACTCCACATCTTTTATTGGTGGTTTATATGAACAATAAACTCTGAATTGAAGGATGTTGGCAGTGCCTGTGTTCCCTCCAGTCCTGGCACTAGAGATGACATGGGTCCTACTCTGCCCTGGGTGTGGACACATGTTGTAAAGATGTCCCTGGACTGGGCCTGGCCTACCTGCAGGGGCAAGGGGTCAATTAAGGCTTCAGGCATGTGTGTTGTTATAGGTTAGAAGTCACAGGCCCAAAAGAATTAACTGAGGGCAGGAGCTGTCCCCATTGTAAAGAACGTGATCTCCTCCCCTAGAAAAAAAGCTTGCTGGGCTGGGGGTGGCAGTGCATGCCTTTAATCCCAGCACTCAGGGGGCAGAGGCAGGCGGATCTCTACACGTTTGAGGTCAGCTTGGTCTACAGAGTGAGTTCCAGGATAGCCAGGGCTACACAGAGAAACCCTGTCTCAAAAAACCAAACCAAAAAGAAAAAATAAAGTTTCTCTCTCTTCCTCACCCTCCCCCACAAGGAGAAAGAGCTAAAGGCTGCCAGTTCAGGCTAAAGGGGACTTCAAAGGATACTAAAAGTCACTGTCTTTTTTTGGTCAGCGCAGAAAATTGGCAGTGGAGGCTATGTGAATTCAGACAGCCAGAGACTGGACCCGTGGTCTTTTCCTGCTCATTATCTGGACTTTAACATGGAGTTTGGTCCTTGGTTACCAAGATGATCACAGAAGTCTCTGCTGGAGAGTCCTTTCTGCTGTTAATTTCGGATTGACATGCTGCAAATAAAGCCTCTGATGCTCAGGAGGCTAAATACCCAGGGTGGTTGCAAGAACACCTCTCCCCAAAGTCTTAGGTCGGTCACAAGTTAGGTATAATGGCGTAAGCCTGTTATTCCAGCACTTGAGAGGCTAAGGCAGGAGGGTTGTGAGTCTGAGGCCAATCTGGACTATAATGAGACCCTTGTCTCAAAAACATAGAGAGAGAGAGAGAGAGAGAGAGAGAGAGAGAGAGAGAGAGAGAGCCTGTACTTCTGCTACCTGTGAAGTGACTCAACCTCCCCTGAAGCAAAAAGACTTTCCTGAGGAAAGACTCTATCATTCCATTCCATTTCCTCCCTGTGCTTTTTCTGCCTGTAGACGTTTCCTGTATTTTCATTGCTTACAGCAGAAAATCCAGGCTGCCTAGACCAACCTATAATGGCCTATTGTTCTCCAATCCCAGCCCACTGCAGTAGTCAGCTACATAGAAAGGGGTTGTGGGTTTGAATGAGAACAACCCTGATAGGCTCATGTATTTGAATGCTTAGTCCCCAGTTGCTGGAACTGCTTGGGAAGGATTAAGAGGTATGCCTTTGCTGGAAAAGGTGTGTCACTGAGGTGGCCTTTGAGGTTTTCCCAGTTAGCTGTCTCTGCCTCATGACTGTGTCTCAAGATGTGAGCTCTCAGCTATTGCTCCAACGCCATATCTGCCTGCCTAATGCCTTACTCCCCACCATGATAGTCATGAACTCATCCTTCGAAACTGTAAGCCCTAAATAGACACCTTCTTTTCTAAGTTGTCTTGGTCATTGTGTCTTATCACAACAATAGAAAATTAACCAAGACAGGGGCCATTCTAGCCAATTTGAACAGAAAGAATTTTATGCCATTATCCTTTGCTAGAGAATGCATTGGAAAGGCTGGAGAAGCCAGCTACGTCTGCAGCAGATCCCGGAAGAACATGCTGGAGAGAATCCCTGGGGAATCTGTGCCTCTCTGGTGCTGTCAGGATGCTTTAAAAAAAAAATGAGAAACCACTCAGGGACCATTGACTTCCAGAACCATGCTCATAACTGATCAGGGGATCAAAAAGTCATTTCAACAACTGTGTAGCCATGAAACTGGAGACTGGATACCAGAAGGCAGCTGTGCAAAGTTTCAGTGTCCACACCATGCTGACCATCAGAAGGAAGATGCTTCCTGCACCAACTCCTTACCCCCAAGTCTGCATAGCAGACATAACTATGTTAGCAAGATCCGAACAGCAAAGGAGTTTGAGGAATGCAGTGTCTAGCACTCAGAAGGGCTCACTAGGAGTTTAGGTGGGGGCCCCACTATGCACGCATTCTCCCTCAGCAAGTTTGCCAAGCTCACCTGTATTTCCACTACAGCGATGATTCCAAAGGATTCCTGGGAATGTCCCTCCAATTCCGTCTGCCCTATTTGAGGCCAGGCAGTGAGGGTGCACGCCTTAAATCCCAGCACTTGGCCAGAGGCAGGTGGATCTTTGTGAGTCCGAGGCCAGCCTGGTCTAGAGAATGAGTTTCAGGACAGCCACGGCTACGTGGAGAAACCCAGTTCTGAAAAACCAAAACCAACAACAATGATGACAAAAAGAAACAAAATAAACCCTCTACCCTTTTTGAATCTATGACACTTTCTTTTTTATATATTTTTTATGGTTTATTTAACTTTATTTTATGTGCATTGGTGTGAAGGTGTCAGATCCTCTGCAACTAGATCTTCAGACAGTTGTGAGCTGCCATGTGGGTGCTGGGAATTGAACCCAGGTCCTCTGGAAGAGTAGTCAGTGCTCTTAACCACTGAGCCATCTCTCCAGCCCCTCTATGATACTTTCCCTGGGCTTTTGGGTTAATATGGGCTGAAGTTGCTCTGTAGAAATATAATGCAAGCCACACATAGAGTAGATTGGATAACAAGCATCCAAAGATATCAAATATATCAGGTCCTACCCTCTAGCACCTTTAAATAGTAATTAAATTGTGGGAGATGAGGAAGGACCTTTGCAGATGTAATTAAGGATTTCAGGGTGAGGAGGGTAACCCTGATTATCCATGATTCCTCAGTTGCCTTCTCAAGTGGCCTTGTACCAGATGGACAGAAGGGGATTGAGACTGGCATGAAAGGAGACAGGAGTTATACAGCCACAAATTCAAGGACTCCAGGCAGCTCCCAAAAGCTGCAAGAGGCAGGGAGTGGATCCTCCCTCTAGCCTCCAAAAGCAATGTGTCCTAGCTGGATTTGGGGCTCATGACTGTGAGACAACGTATTTTGGTTGTTTAAAGTCACTGGGTTTGTGGTCATTTGATACAGATGAAATTAATTATAATCATCTATTTTATTTAACCCAAGAGCCGCAAAGCATCATCGTTTCAACACAGCATTGAGATAAAACATGAGTAAGAGGGCTAATAAGATGGCTCAGCAGAGGGGAAAGGCCCTAAGCCTGAGGTTGATCTTCGGTACTCCTGTGGTGGAAGGAGAGAACTGACTCCCACAAATTGTCTTCTGACCCCCACACGCATACAATGGCATAGAGCCCTGTTCCACCTCATACACCAAATACATAAATTTTTAATTATGAATACTACAGCTTACATCCTTCATGCTAAGTCAGTAACATCTAAATTACATTTTATCCCAAAGCTCTCTCAGTGTGAATTAACCCAAAAGCTACACTTGACTGATGGCTGCCAGGTAGGATAGTGGAGCTCTAGCCTTTGGGAAACCAGCACCAGGCTGAGACTGAAACCTTTCCTCCTCATAGATGGTGAACTCCTTGGAGTTGGAAATCTTGTCCCTTCATTTCTGTATCCTGGGCCGAAATGCAAGAATGCTCAATAAATATATTTGAATAAACGATGAAGTTCTCTGAGACCAGGGAGGTTACTCAGTCAGTGAAATGCCTGCCAAGAAAACTCGAAGGAACACCTGAGTTCAGCTTCTGACACCCACATAAAAAACAGGGTGCAAAGGCATGACCTTGTAATCCCAGCACTGAGGAGGCAATGACACAGGGATTCTTGAGGCTGCCTGGCCAGCCAGCCTGCCCTACTCGGTCCCATTGAGAGACCCTGTCTCAAAAGTAAAAACAAACAAGAGTAGATGGCGCCTCACGATAGACACCTGAAGTTGATCTCTCACCCACACACACACTCACACACACATCACACGCACACTCTCTCACACACGCACACCACACACACACACAACTCTCTCACACACATGCATGCAGACACATACACACACGCACATACACACACCACACATACACACACAAAACTCTCTCACACACATGCATGCAAACACATACACACGCACGCACACACACCACACACACATGCACACAGACAAGCACACACACTCTCTCTCACACACACACCATACACACACTCACATACATGCACAACTCTCACACACGTGTGCACACACACACGCACACACACACCACGTTTGGCTTTCTGTCACTGTGATAAAAGCACTCTGACCGAAAGCCACTCAGGGGAGGAAAGGGTTTGTTTCATCTTACACGTCTGTCAGAAGGGAAGGCAGGGCAGGAACCTAAGGAGAAAACACGAAGGAATGCTGCTTGCTGGCCAGCTCTCTGGCTTCCCCACAGGGTACGCTTAGCTCATTTTCTTCTCCAGTAGTTCAAGACCACCTTCCCAAGAAGGGGCACCACCCACAGTGGTCATGGCCTTCCAACATCAATTAAGACAATATCTCATAGACTTGTTCATGAACCAACCTGATAAAGACAATTATTACTAAGTTGAGACTTGTTTTCTTCACGTGATTCTAGGCTGTGTCAAGTTGACAGTCACTCACTCGGACACACCCAGGCAGAGACAAATATATAAATGCACACAAAGTGTGCATTTCCTACAAGGAAAAAAAAACTATCAGAAATAGCAATTTTTGCCTGTTTACTTAATCAGTTTTCCCTCTTCTTTCCCGAGGAAAGTGAAGGAAACATCAAAAAAGGAAAGTTTTTGTTTTGTTTTTTAAATGTATCTTTAAATATTCTGCCTAGGGGATTCCTTCTCTTAGAAAGATTAATAATGCAGAGCCAAAGCCAGAGAAATGATGTAGTTGAGGCTGAAGAAAGATGCCACGAAGTCGGCTTGTGCCTATAATCCCAGCTCTCTGGAGGCTGAGGCAGGAGGTTGTGGGTTTCAAGTCAACCTGGTCTGTGTAGTAAGACTCAGTTAAAGAAAGAAAGAGGAGGGAGAGGGAAAACCACACCAGTTCTCCACATCACTTTCAGAAGACAGCGCATTTGACTCCATTTATTAGTCAGGAGTTACTCTAATGCCAAAACCAAAGATATCACAAGCAGAAAACTGCGGCAGAACAATAGCCCTCAAGAGTACAGGTGCCAAACCCTTCACCAAAATATTATCAAATCCAAAGAGAATTAAGCAGCATAGCAAGAGATTCACCCAGGGCAGCAGAGTGAGGAAGACAGTCCTACTGATACAGATGCAAAGATATGTCATCCCCTTCAGAATGCTTATTGTGTCCAACCCTGGGGGGTGGGCAGAGGGACTGGGCAAGGGCTGCGGGGCAGCTGAAACTGAAATCAGGGTTCTGAGCCAGCTAAGCTGAAAGAAGAGGCTGCATGTGAACCAAAAGGTCTAATTGCAGAGAGAGAGAGAGAAAAAAAAAATCGAACCCATGGCTTCCTACATGCTGGGCAAGCAATGTATCAACTGAGCTACAGTCCCAGGCCGTTTCTCCTCCATGGAGCCCAACCCTTCCACCCACCTGCCAACTAAGCCAAAGCCTACAGACCAAGGCTGCCTTGGCTTGCAGCTAGCCAGATTCTTCATGCAAAGTTACACCTGTATTCATCAAGGCTGGCATCTGCGGGATCACAGGGATCCTTGAGGATCCCTTTCTATGTTGCTCTCAAGAGAAGCTTTGGACCACTTTGTCCAGCTTTCTTTTTGTGGTGGGCACGCTGGCTCAACATGGTTCTGCAAAACCACAGGGCATCAGAGGGCAGGCTACAGAACCTAACAGGGATGCTAGGCAGCCCACTCCCTAGATCAGCCTGCTGGTGTCACTGAGCGTCTTCAGGCTGAAAACCTGCCCAGACGGGGGCGCTACCGCTCATCCTGGCTGGCCACTCCCTCACAACGTCCTGAGGACCCCTGGCAGGGAGGGAGTTGGAGTCCTAGAGAAGGAGGGGGGTGGCTTCCCGCCCTCCACCTAGCAGAGCTTCTTGGGAGAGTGAATCACCGAGCAGGGCAGCAAGCCCTGGATAGAACCCTCCAGGGCCTTCCAGCTTCCTCGCTGGCGTCAGAAGCCTCATTTCCCAGGCTAGAGGTGGTCTTGTAACAGGACAGAAGGTTAGAAAAGACAACACGTGGGCCCAACAGAGGCGTCCAGATCCACAGGATAGTCTGAGGAAGAGTCTCCAGTAGAAGCTCCCCTTCTCCCTGTCTCCGTCAATCCACTGTTTCCTCCTGCCACCTCAAGGTGAAAGAGGAAGCCCGCAGCACACCTTGGTCTGGGCATCCTCCTGACCACGTGGTACACGGGAAGGGCCAAGCTGGAAGCTTGGGGCCCCTACACGCACCCTAACCGGCGCCTGCCAGGCCAGCCCGCTCAACGCTCCCCACCCGCCCACCTCCGCACACACACAGACCCCTCCCAGCCTGTGGCTACCTCACCTGGACTGTTAGAACACCTTGGGGCGGGGCCCGGCCGCTGTCAAGGCCACGTGTAGAGCCTCAGGGGAGAAGGGGGACGGGCGGAGGGCGGGCTGTTCTTAAGGCGGGTTCTGAGGTTTGCTGGCGCCTGCTGTCCTGACCTACCTGAGTTCAGCACAGTTTGATCCTGGGAGCCTTAAGTGAGTGCAGCAGGGGCTGTGAACAGGTAGGTGTCTTTACTCATTGGGGTAAGGGTGGGGGAGCTCAGTCCAGAGCCTAAAGAGATCTAAGACCGCAGCTGGGGTGCAGGGGTCTTGGTCTTGGCCTGGGGTTTTGGACACCTGATTAGAGCCTGGACAGACCCAGGCGTCCTGACTCCCAGGCAGAGCTCTGAGACTGGCGGGACTAGGAGGCTGTCTGCGACCCCGCAGACTCAGCCTGCTGCCCCAGGTGAGGCTTCCTGGATCTTGGGGAGGCAAAGGACAATGAGGAGGTAGGCTCAAATGATAGGGGTTCTGGGGAGACTGGGATTTCATCCTCTGCTTTCCCTACCTGGGCTTATATGAGGACCATGGTAAGTAAAAAAGAGTTCAACAAATGATCATAGGACTTTCCCAGTGCTCCAGGAGGTCCTTGCCACGGAATTTTGGGGAGGAGAAGAGAAAGAAACAGGAGAAGGTAGGAGGGAGCTGTAAATAGGGCAGAGCTAACTGGATCCTTCCTAAGACACAGGCCTGGGGGGGGGGGGGGAGCCCAGGCACTCCTCCCTAAGACTTAGAGCAGAAAGGAACTAGCTAGAGAGGTGCACTGGGAGGACCCGGGCTGTATTGCAACATCCCAGAGGAGCAGAGGAGCCTGTGTCTGGGACCAGGGGTGACTTGGGAAAGTTAAATGAGAAAGTGCAGAAGGGCTTCCTGCCGTTGGTGTCTCTTTGGATTCTCAGTACCAGTTGGTTCCAGAATCCCAAAAGGGGCTGAGGTAGGAGAGATCTTACACCTGTGGAAAGAGTGCAGGGTGATGGTGGAGGACTGTCAGAGGCAAGAATACCCACCGTGAACTCCCAGACACACACTTGTAGCCTGGGCAAGTCCCTCAGCCTTGCCAGTACTCCCCACTCAGAACTGTTGGGAAATAGAAGGAGTGTCAAGTGTCTGTTATTATCAGGTCATATAGGAAAACCACTGAGATCTGTCTGGAGAGGCACAGAGACAGCCTCGGGATGAGCATGTGGGTAATCTCGAGTCCTGGTCATGGGGGACACTCAGGTTCCAGTGCACTCTGCTCAGTGTCCCCAGCTTCCTCTGTAGGCCTGGCAGTGAACCCTGCAAGCTGTGCCTGCTCCCTGGACTCTTGGAGACTATGTGGGAAAAGCTGTGTCTTGGGCTCTGTGTCCTCAGCTGCCCCCAAGGAAGGAGCTCAGGCCAGCTCCCTTCCACTGCCATTTATAGATATGCTTCCCCACATGGCATCCCCACCCCTGGGCCCAGCCAAGAAGTCAGATAACAAAGCCATAGGAGCCTGGGGTGAGGAGCAGGGCCAGGCAGGGTGCAGAGAGGCCAGGTTTTTTGTCATTCGGCATATCATAGCCCCCTCTGTGTCCCCTCTGCCTTTGAACTCCATGTGGCTGAAGGAGTTAAGATTACCAAGGTCCAAAGCCTAGATTTGAATCTCAGATCTCAACCCTCTGTTGGTTCCTTTTGGGGATTTTGTTGTTTATTTGGTTGGTAGGTTGGGTGGGTAGTGAGGGATTGAGACAGGGTCTCATGTGTCTCCAGCTGGCTGCGAACTCTCTGTGTAGCTCCTCATCCTCCTGCCTCTACCTCTCTCTTGCTGGGATTACAGGTGTGTACACCACACCCGATCCCTAAAACTTTATGGACTTTTGTGAGTCTGGGTATCTTCAGGGCAGAATGGACTGAGGACAGAGGCTCTGGCTGGAATGCCAGGTGCAGCTGTATGGGGCATGTTGGCCAGTACCTGGCACCTTTTGGGGGTGCTCTGTAACTGGGAACCCCTTAAAGGGTGTCATACTCCGTAAGCCCCAATTTCGAAGTCATCTCCAGAACTGTCCAATGGTTTCCCGGTTTCCCATGCATCACCTTGTGGCTTCACGCTCTGACGCGGGAGGGAGGAAGCAAGGCTTAAGGCTGCCACAAGGACTAAGGTCAGCACGTTCCTGTCCCACCCAGTTTTCTCACTAGTCTGTCCTAGAACCTTTTACCTCTTCCCTTATGTACCAGTTGGTGAGAAACAAGTATGTAGCACCAAGGTTAGACGACAGGAAGAACTTTTCACAGGAAAGGAGATAGCAAGTTAGGGCATTTCTTTTTCTGAATGAGCCCCAGGGGAGTGACTGTCATCTGATCCTATCACTCCCCAGTGGCTCTCTCTTACCTCCAGGGTTTGAATTGTCAGCCCTGAGATGAGCCCCTGAGTCTCAGCAGAGTCTAGCTAGCCCACCTGCCCCAAGCCCAAGCACCTCTGTTTCCTGGATACCTTTGACTTCCCATCTGTCCGCTGGGCCTTTGCACATGCCGTACGCTGCTTTGAACACTACCTCGCCTCCTCATTCTTTCCCACCATGCTCAGCTAGCTCCCTCTTTTCTGCTTTGCTTGTCTCCTTCCTTCTCCACAGAAGTCCTCCCTGGCCTTCCCAGGGAGGGAATCTCCTCCGAGTTGCCAGCCTGCTTAAACATTTCACCAACGAGCCTTAGTCCAGGAAGTGAGATAGCAGGCAGCCTGGGGTCCAATCCTGCTCTGACACTGGTTGTATATGTGACTGTTGAGCCAACCCCCTGTATCTCTGCTCTTTTCATTGCAAAATGGGACAGTAGTGGTACCTACCTCATCAGGTTGTTACAACAACTTGAACGGGCTTTTTGTATAACTCTCAGAGCCTCTGAACTTAGTAGTTCCTCATACACGTCAGCTCATATTCGTTTAGAAACACAGCATGACATAGTAAGTGATTGGCAATCGTCCCTTTAAGTCACTTAACCATCACTTGCATAGGCTTAGATCTACCAGACATTGTCCTAAGCATATGATTAAGGCTAGCTCATTTGTCAAATAGAGGAACTAAGACAGGGGAAAAAAATGATTTCCTTTGTCCAAACTTACACAGTTAGTGAGTGTCAGAGCCAGGAGACCAACTGGGCCTTTAACTGAATGAGATGCTTTGTTCTTCACTGAGGACCCAGGCAGGGGCTTCACCTACAAGGTCACTCAGATCCCACCCTCCTCTTTCAGGTTCTTGGAGCTCTTGGGAGCAGGCTATAACTCTGAGGTAGAAGTGAGGCTGACCAGAAGCCAGAGGTAAACCACTGGATTCACAGCCACATCATGTCCAGCTCCCTGTTGGCTGGAGGTCATGTGGTCAGCTTGACTCCCCATGAAGAATCCAGGATGGCCCTGCACCCAAGCTCTAACCCCAGCCTCCCAGCACTGTGTCCTTACTACACCACAGAGAGCTGGGGAACCCAACCTCTGATGGCCCCCACACTCTGCAAAGGCACCTCCAGCAAGTTCCAACAGGCTCAGCAAGCAGAAGCCAAAGCTCACTGCCCCCTGCAGCACCCTGGGGAGCAGGCCTCGGGGACCTCACAGGACCTCGACTCCTGCATTGATTTCTCACTGGAGACCCTCAACCAGATGATCCTGGAACTAGACCCCACCTTCCAGTTGCTTCCCTCTGGGACTGCTGGTCCCCAGGCTGAGCAGGCCAGCCCCATCACTTCAAGGAGCAAGAAGGAGGAACCTGAAGCCTTAGGTAAGGATTTGGGGCACAAGCAAGGGGGGAACTGGGAGACAGAACTCAAGCAAAACTCTTCTACGAAATTTGAGGCACAGGGGTTCTTGTCCTATGGGGAGTACCAACTTCTGACCTTACTGATTTCTCTGCTGCACAAAAGGTATAAGTACAGATTTCCCTCACCAACCAACTCTGCCTGGTCCCTGAGTTTGGAAACTGGTAACTCCAGTTTCATGTGGTCTTTATGAGAACTCGGGTGTGCTAGTCCACGGAAGCAGCTTCCACAATGATGTGCACATAGTGAGCTTCCTAAATGCAAGTCATTGAACTTCACTTAAGCTCTTGATGCTTCTCTTTAGAGCCTGTTTGGCCCCCTAAAATTATTGTAGGATTTCTTTTTAAGATTTATTTATTAAGCATACAATGTACTGCTGGCAAGGTAGGCACCAGGTCTCATTACAGATGGTTGTGAGCCACCATGTGGTTGCTGGGAATTGAACTCGGGACCTCTGGAAGAGCAGCCAGTGCTCTTACCCTCTGAGCCATCTCTCCAGCCCTATTGTAGGATTCTAGATGGTCCCCATCCCTGCTTAGAGGAACATCTCTTGAGAAAGGCCCAAGATGGATGGGATGAGAGAAAGGTAGAACACAAGAAGGATGCTGATTCCCTGTTTGGGAAACACAAGTCCCAATCTGAAGCTTCTGCCCCTTTCCGTGGTGTAAATTCTCCCAGTTCTGAGCTACTAACAGCACGTCCCCGAGTGTACGACAGGAAGTGAAGTAGTCCTGCTCTGTAGAACAGCACTATATATCAGAGGACATGGTGACACACACCTGGACGCTCACTCAGCACCCGGGGCGGGGGGTGGGGGGAGATCGTGAGTTCTAGGCTAGCCTGCACTACATAGTAAGGCCCTATCTCCGAATTGGTGGGGGAGGGAATTTTTAAAGTGGGAAGGGGTTTTTAAAGCTGGGAATGTAACTCAGTGATAACCTAAACTGCCCTCACACAAAAGAAATAAAATCTCACTGTACCAATACAATAACCATAAAATCTCAGAGCCTGCATTATAGTTAAGAGAGTGAGGATATATGGGTTTTGGGTGTGTCTGACCTTCCGTATTACACACATATATTTTCATTCTTTTTATTCTTTTAAATCTTCTGGAGACAAGAGTCTGTGTAGCCCAGCCTAGTTCTTACCACTCCGCCTCCCCTCCTAAACACCGCAACTGGTCAGCTTTTGTTTTGGATGTAAGCTATTTCACTATCAGTTTGCAGCATGCAGCTGTTAATAATGATCAAGTTCGGCAACCAGCTAGACAACATCAGAAGCCTGTAGTCCCCAGCTCCTAACGAGCTGGTACAAGTTGATACCAGCACACACAGCCAGGGGAGTCTGGGAAGCCCTGGGTGCTGATTCGGCTCCCCACATGTAAAAATTCTCGAGGGTATTCTGAGAGTGAGGGAGCAGCAGAGGCATCCATCAAGCAGATGGAAGGTCAGGTCCTTGGGGGTCAGAGAGCAAGAATGGGGGGGTGCACACAGAAGCCAGGCTAACATCCACTTCCTGAGCATTTGCTGCATGCTAGACCCTGTCCCTCTGCTGAGTGCCTTCTACAGGATCTCATGTAGCCCAGGCTGGCCTCAATCATGCCAGATAGCCCAAGATAACCTTAAATTCCTCCTGCCTCCTCTTCCCAAGCACTAGGATTACAAGTGTGCACCGCCATGATTGACTTGTATGGAATTTTCCTATCCTACCCTAGCGAGAGGAGAATTTGACTCCACTGTACAGATGAAAAACTAAGTTGACATGGGCTTGAATAAGGAGCCTGTTTAGCCTGACCCCTGGGTTCAGGCTGACCTGATGCAAGCTATTGGCATCACCTCTATGTCTTTGATTCCTCGTCTATAAAATGGACAAAATAAAGAGTTCCTACCTCCAAGAGTACAGCGATTAAGAGAAAGGATTTGTTGCCTGTTTGTCACAAGTCTTGGTGAGCCGTGGTAGAGTGTGGATTGCCTGTACAGCCACCCCTAGGGCAGTTTAGATTCTGAGACTGAAGTCGGCACAGCACCCAAGCCCTATGGCACCCATCAGGGGATCCTGGTCTCCCACTGCTTCCCCTCTTCCTGCCAAGCCTATTATAGGATCTGTCTTCTCCTGCAGCAGCCTTCTGCTGCTGAAGGCCAGTCATGGGCACATCACTGCGGGGAAGTGCTTTAGACCTAATTACTGTTGGCAGGAGCCAGCCCAGGGTTTTAATGTTCATGCCCCAAGGCAGGGATTCCACCCGGCCAAGACCAGTCGGGGCAAGATCAGTATTAGGAGTCCACATGTATAGGGTGGGGTGCAGGGTAGACAACAACCAGTCCCTTCCTCCGCTGAAGGCTTGGTGAAGAGCAGATGACTGTCAAGGCAGTGGTCCCCATCCTCAGATTGTCCGGGAACAGCCTGCCACCCAAAGCATGGGTCCATCCAACTCTGGGGAACAAAGAGTACAGAAAGGTTGGCAGTGGTCAGAAGGTCCTTACTACCCTCTGCCGTGTCACCGCCTCCTCCTCCTCCTTTTTTTTAAACAAAGTCTTGCTCTTTAGTCCAGGCTAACCAGCAACCAGGCAACCTCCTACCCCATTCTCTCTCTAGAGTTCTGGACCACAGGCACCCCCATCTCCAACCCCTACTCACATGCTTCTCACACATATCTCAGAACTCCTTCCTCCTAAAACATCAGGGTGAGGTCAGCACCTCCTCAAGGGACTGTTCTTCTCTTACCAAAAGTGGCAGATGCCACACCGCAGGCCCGCTATGCCCATCTCAGCCTCCCCAAACCCTCCAATGGGCCACTGTTGCTGGCGAGAAGGATTTTACGGTCCAGGACACTGCTGAGAATTCTGGATGAGATCCCTTATATCTTCACATCCTCAGAGTGGATTCTACCCCCCACAACTCCCCCACACCCTGGTGCCATCCCATCCATCCTCCTTCGAGGCACCCTGTCATCAGGAAGCAGCAGAGGCTTGCCTCCTCGCTTGGTAAAGCTGAAGCCATCCTCTCGTGACTCCCTAGACACAGCTGAATAGATTGTTCATGGACATTAGCTCCTAGGATATGTAGTCCCTGCAGCTGCCATGAAGGAAATCACAGGGGTCTTCTTTTATAGATGTGTTAGCTGAGGTTGAGGAAGGAAGCCATGGTCGTCAGTCAGCCCTACCAAGTGGCATATCGGGCTGTTTCTAATCCTTAAAACCCTTGTTTCTGTCTGTCTCCTTAAACTGGATTTTGCTTAGAGGAAGCCGACAGGCTTCTCTGAAACACACCCCCTCCCCAGCACTTCTCCGAAACTCTGTCAGCACCCCCTTCTGCTGCCTCCTGTTCACCTCTCTTTATACTCGTCCTTCAGAGTCACCACCCCAGAGGGATCCTGGCTCCTAGACCCAAACACCATCTCCCTTATCCTCTCTACAACCTCCCACCCCATCCTTGGATCAGGTCCTCACATTTCATTTTCCAGCAGTTTCTGCCAGGCAAGGCTGTTTGCCAGTCCCAAGGGCAGGGTGTTTAATAACTGGCTCTCCTCCCCCCACCCACATGCCCTCCCTTCACCGGCCAGGCCTGCGGCTGGCGCCTGCATCCACCCTACACTGCCAGGACTTGCCCCACAGGCCTGTAAACAGCGGCTGCACCCCAGGGATGGGGTGGGAGCCTCCACCTCCCCAACCATATCCACCTCAGGACAAGAAGTGGAGAGGGGGTGAGTCACAGCACAGGCCCCTCCCACCCTGCTCAGCTCCCAGGCAAGGTCTTAGATATTTTTATGATCCATTAAGTTGGGGGCTAGGAGCCTCACCAGGTCAAGACAAACACCAGGAAGGCCTTAGAATGGGATCCCAAAGAGTTCCTCTTGTCCTAGAAGAGGCCACAAACACAGCTCAGGGGCAGAAATTGGAGCCCTCCACTCCTTTAGTTCTGTGGCATTGGACAACTCACTCACTGAACCTTGAGTTCTTATTGGTTACACGGGGATCAATAGCATTTTAATAGAGCTGCTGTAACAGGACAAGATATGCTATGTTGCGTGCTAGCAATTGCCTGTCTTTGGCAAAAGTGATGCAAGAAACCTCAACTCCTACTTCCACTTAATCTCCAACCCCAGTTACCTCCTCTGTAAAACAAATGTCTGGACTACCCAAGGGCCATGCTGAAGGTTAGCGGTGGTTATAGGCATAAACAGTATAAAGTCTTTATAAAAAGAGAAGCTAGCCAGATGGTGGTGGTGCACGCCTTTAATCCCAGCGCTTGGGAGGCAGAGGCAGGTGGATTTCTGTGAGTTCAAAGCCAGCCAGAACTGTTAAACAGAGAAACAAAAAATCTGTCTCAAAAAAATCAATCAATAAATAAGTACAAAAAAAAAGAAGAAGAAGCTAGGGCTGGGCGTGCAGCTCAGTAAAAGGCCTTGCCTAGCATTCATGAAGCCCTGGGTTCTATCCCCAGTACTCTAGGTGACACATAAAAACTAGATGCGGTGGCTTCTACCTGTGATCACTGAGAAAGTAGAGACAAGATTATCAGAATCAGTTCAAGGCTATCCTGGGCTACAGAAGGCGTTTGGGACTAGATTGTATCTCAAAAGGTTGTATCTCAAAAGGTTTTGGTTCGGTTTGGTTTTCAAGACAGGGTTTCTCTGTGTAACAGCTTTGGCTATCCTGGAACTCGGTTTGTAGAGCAGGCTGGCCTTGAACTCAGAGGGATCCATCTGCCCGTGCCTCCCAAGTGCTGGGATTAAAAGGGTGCATCATCACCACCACCCAACAATTTTTTTTTTTAAAGTGAAGGAAAGAAACTTGCCAGCCTCCTGGAAAATTCTATGTGACTCTCACAGTCCTCTGAGAGCCTCCAGTGCAGTTCCCCGAGTCTCCTGTCACTTCATTCTCTTAAGCCAAAGATCCCCATTTCAGCTAGTGAGGTGCTCCCACTGGACCGCCAAGAGCAGCTGGTAGGGACTCTTTCCTTGAGGAGGCCTGCTGCGAACCAGGCTCCACCCTAGAGGGCTGGGTCTAGATCACCACTTTGTAGATAAGGAAACTGAGGCCAAGGAACTGAGGTCTGGAAAGTTACTCAGTGCCTCCTGGCTAGAAAGAGGTAACGTCAAGATTCCTGCCCAAGTTTGTGTGGCTGCAAAGCCAGGCTGTCTCTGCATCCCCTGAACCAGCAAGCCTGAGTCAGCCCACCAGCCTTGTGCATCTGATAGAATGCCCACTTCCACCCAGGACCCCGGGTTCAGGCACCACGGGCTCATGGGAGAGAGCCATGAGTACCCAGGGCAGGCTGGACTCCACAGTTCTGAACAGAGGAGAGATGAGCTGTTTTTAGTGAACTGAGTGCTCTCCAGGGCCCTACCCTTATTTCCATCATGGATAGGATTCATGACCCTCTAGAGGGGGGACAGCTTGTGCACCCCCAGTTTCCACCACCTTTGCCAGACAGCGCTCCACCCAATGATTGTCTCTGACTCCTGGCTCTAACCAATGCTTTCTTTCTCCCCCCCCCGGCACCCAACAAAGATATAAAGTACATCGAAGTGACCTCCACCAGATCAAGATGCTTCGAAGGTCCCCAATGCTGCTCCAGTCCGTGTGCCACTCCACCCTTTGGCTCCCCACGCAATGGCAGCCTCCTTTTCTCCAGAGACATTCCCCGAGAGACTCGAAGCAGCAGCGAGAGCCTCATCTTCTCTGGGAACCAGGGCAGGGGTCCCTCTCCCCACACCCCATCTTCCCTTAGCAGCTCCAGCTCTTGCCAGGAAAGCAGGGCCTCAGGCTCCCCACTGGCCACTCCTCCAGGTTGGGAGAAAGGGCCAAGGGCCCCCCAGCGGGGCAGCAGGGTCTCTGTGCTGTCAGCCAGCCCCATATCAGATGTCAGCTATGTATTTGGAAGGTAAGTTCATGACATTGCATGCATGGTAACACACACATGGACACGGACACACACACAACAGAAGGGCACTCTGTTCTGTGAGCAAAATGTACGGGCATCAAGAATAAAAGAATACATGTTGTCTGGGCTGTGGTGGCACACTCCTTTAATCCCGACACTTAGAAAGGAGAGGTAGACGGATCTCTATGAGTTAAAGACCGGCCTGATCTACAGAGCTAGTTCCAGGACAGCCAGGGCTACACAGAGAAACCCTGCCTAGAAAAAAAAAAAAGAATACATATCTTTTCTACCATCACAGCCATTTCTATCTCAAATTCCCCTCAAAGCATTTAGATCATGATTCAGTGTTCTAAACTCATGGCTTCCATTGACCTTTTGAGAATAGAGTACTACGTTAACAAGACTCACCTGTCTTCTTCCCAGCCCCCACATGGCCCATCTGGAGGAAGGGTCATTAAAATTCGGGGGTGGGACCTGGAGAGGTTGCTCAATGGTTAAGAGCACTGCCTGCTCTGGCTTAGGACCGGGATTCAGTTCCCATCCCCCACACCACAGCTCACAATTGTCTGTTACTCAGGCCCTGGGAGATCCAGTGCTCTCTCTCTCCTCTGACCCCCCACAAACACTGTCAACATAGAGCATACACACAGGCGAGACCCTCATACACATAAAATAAATAATTTTTGAAGATTAATAAATAAATCTCACAAGTATAAACAGACTTGGGGGCCTGAGATGAAACATCTAGGAATGAAAGCCCCCCCCCCTCCCCGTGCCACTAACAAAACCAGGTAGGAGGCACCAATGCCCTGGGCAGGGATCCCAGGTCACTAATCTTAGGCATCCCAGTAGAATCACACAACAGCCCATCCTGCTCCAGGATAACCAAACCACAAGACCTCAGTCCCACACACCAACTCCAAAGGCATTGGCCTTGGTGGTCCCAGGTATAGGAACCAGGGATCCACCACCATGCTTGCTGGCCTAGCGGTGTTAGCCTCCTCCAGCTAGAACCTCGCCCCGCACCGTCCCGCACCAGCCACGGGCATGTCCGGCCCAGGTGCAGCTTTTTGAGAGTGCTGGGGAGTGGAGATCCTCCTGTCTGTGATGGTTCTGTCAGATCAGCCTGATTGGGAAAGCAGGGGAAACTCAGGCCAGCCTAGCTGCTGGAGGTTAAACCCATCATCTAGTTTAAATGACAAAAGGTCCTCCTCCGGTCTTAGGAGGGTTCTGTACCCTGTTGCACCCTTGAAATTCAGATGGGGTACTCTTTGCTCTGGGTTTGGGGTGAGAGTATATACAGTGCTCTATTTGACCCAAGATAGGCCCCCAGATGGCTAGATTCCAGAGCACAGCTCTGGTCCCCCGTCACCACCCAACACCCTAAAACTCCATCTGCTTTCTTCCACAGCAGTCAGTCCCTCCCCCACTCAAGCCTCTCCAGTTGTCAGTCATCTTCGCGATCCTTGGCGAGTCCAGCCAGCTCCTCTTCTAGCCTCCACAGCCTGGACCGAGGGTCCCAGTGTGTGAGACCTGGTGATGCCCAGGCTCCCAGCAACCCAATACCGAACATGGGCCAGCCCCAAACAGCCCACTGTGCTCCAGTAGCCAAGGAGCAGGCCAGCAGTTGCCCCTCCTCTGTCACCAACTCCATGGTGGACATACCCATTGTGCTAATCAATGGGTGCCCAGAACCACATTCTCTCCCAGTCTGGCAGACACCAGGACACCAGGGCTCTGTCCAGCCTCAGGCTGCATCTCCCAGCAACCCCTGTCATGAGGCTACCAAGAGCCACAGCCAGACTCTGCCAGATGGTCCAGTTCCTGCATCTCCAGACGGTATGTTGTAATCCAACACCTTTAGCATCTGAGGATTTGGTTAAGAGGACTAGTCAAAGACCAAGGGGACTTGGCAACAGGCAGTTAGCACTTTTATTGACTACCACAGTGTTGGTACATCAAGCATTGTGCCAAGGTGTGAGGATACACTGATGGACACAGTCTAGAAAGAGTGATGCAATCCAAGACTTACCATAGGGTAGGGTCCCTGCAGAGGTATAGACACTTCATAGGTGACAGATGAAGGAGTGGATTAGGCAGCTTGGAGAATGGAGAAGGTGACACTAAAGCTAGCCAGCAACCAGAGGAAGGGATAAAAGGCATTCCTTGCAGAGATAACTGTGACCTCATAGCTAGGGCAATGTGCCCGCACAGCACAGTGATGTTAGGTGCAGGTCTCTGGGAATAGTGGCAGATTGTGGCAGAGTGGCAGAGGCCAAACTAAAACGTGGGTTGTACTCTTTCGACAACAGGGCCATTTTACTCTCTAGACAATAAGAAACTGAACCAGGGAAGAAGACGTGGGGTCAGCAGTGCAAACATAATGGTTCACCATGGAAGCTGCCTGGCAGAAGGGTTATGAAACTGGAACCAGGGCTGGGCAGCTGGAGAGAGGGAGGAAACAGAACCAGGCAACCCTCAGGCAATCTGAACAAGATGCGCAGTGACTAACTGGCTAACCCAAGGAGAGCCAGAGCGTATATCAGTCCCCGCTCTGACGTTCACGGATGACAAGACCATAGAGGGGCAAGCGGGGAATGGAGACAAAGCATTCCAACACAGATGGCTGAAAACCACAAAATAGCAAACGTCCTTCTTCCCAGAGCCTGTGACTATAGACATCCAAAGAACCCAAAGCAGTAAACACAAGCTGAGCTGGAGCACCCTTGGGATACACACCTCCCATGAGCAGAGACCCAGGGACTTAGTCCCAGACTCTCCTCCCTCAGCTATCTGGAGGCAGATCCTGGCAAAGAGGAGAAAATGGCACCTCAGCCAGGCCTTTCAAACAACAAACTATTACTGGGAGGGGGGGCCCACGTGCCACAAAGCACATGTGAAGGTCAAAGTACTTTTTAAAAAATATTTATTTATTTATTATGTATACAATATTCTTTCTGCATGTATGCCTGAAGGTCAGAAGAGGGTACCAGACCTCATTACAGATAGTTGTGAGCCACCATGTGGTTGCTGGGAATTGAACTCAGGACCTTTGGAAGAGCAGGCAATGCTCTTAACCACTGAGCCATCTCTCCAGCCTCTCAAAGTACTTTTTTTAAGTGGGTTGACTCCTTCCACCCTTATGTGAGTCCAGGGGATCAAACTCAGGTTGTCAGGCCCACATGCCAAGAGCATCCTGAGCCATCCTGCCCACACTATTTCCAGCCTTTGTGATAGGGTTTAATTCTGTAGCCAAGCTGGCTTCGACCTCAATGCAATCCTCCTGCCTCAGCTTCCCAACTTCTGGGATGACAGCCATGAACCACCACCTGGTTTGATGGTGTGTTAGAGATTAAATCCAAGGCTTCGTGTGTGCTAGGCAAGCACTCGACCCACTGGGCCACGGCTCCGGTGGGGTTTTCCTGTTTAGGTTGGTTAGAGAGACCCTGGTGATGGGCTCAGGAAGGGTGAGTGGAATAGGATCCCTGGGAAGAAGAGCAGGACAGGTCTCAAGCATTCTCTCCGGTTGTCTCTCAGCCACCCTCTACCCAGTTTACAGGGTGCCCTTCTCTGCCTGTCTCCAGGTGCGGCCAAGGGCATGCAGCCCACCATGAAGTTTGTGATGGACACATCCAAATATTGGTTTAAGCCAAGCATTACTCGAGAGCAAGGTAAGGCCAGCACTGTATTTTAGGGGACAAGTGTTCCCGTAACTATGTCTGGCGAGTACTATGCAGCAGGGAGATGGAGCCCTGGGTCACGGTGGTAAGGAAAGCGGTGGCAAGTAGCAGCCCGTAGAAGGGTGGATGACCTGCTGCCTTATTAGGAATTAGAAAGTGTGCAAAACCTGCAGAAAGTAGATAGGACCAAGGACTTCCTGGGGACAGACGGTTGTGTGACTTCTCTGGGAGGACCCTGTGGGGATGGGCAGAGAGAGTGTCTGCGCAGAGTGAATTAGCCTCTAACCAAACCCTGTTCCAGCAATTGATCTGCTGAGGAAGGAGAAGCCAGGTGCTTTTGTCATCAGGGACAGTTCCTCCTACCGGGGCTCCTTCGGCCTGGCCCTGAAGGTACAGGAGACACCAGCTTCTGCCCCAAACCGACCAGGTATGTACTTTTTGCTTGATCACCTCAGAGTTCTCACCATGGTAGACTCTGTCCCAATTTGACAGTGACAATCAGGATGACTCCCAGGAAGAGAGTCTGCCTCCTGGCTCTCCCAGATTTCCTCCAACACCTAGGCACCGTGAGGAGCATCTCTGAATGCCTGAGATGTCCTTGCCTCCTCAGATTCCCTGTTCCACCCTTTAAGGATGGAGGAGGAGGAAGGTCCCAACCTCTCCTCAGGTGGCTGTCTTCTGAGCACTTCTGTCTAGCCTGGATTTATCTCCAGGAACCTAATGTGACTAATGTATGCGTGGGCTTATCACACTCCCAATATCTTATCATTCTTGTAATAACTCACCACGCATTCAATAGCTCATCATGCTGGGCGGTGGCCTTTAATCCCAGCATTCAGGAGGCAGAGGCACACGGATCTCTGTGAGTTCAAGAACAGCCTGGTCTACAGAGCAAGTTCTAGGATAGCCAGAGCTACAAAGAAACTCTGTCTTGTAAAAAACTAAAATTGTTCATCCTGTGTGAGAGAGCTTATCACATGTGTAACTGCTAATCACATGTGTGTGGTAGCGTGCTTGCTCTCCTATGATCTCATGGGCTTATCTGGTAACTCAGCACACACATCTCTGAAGGGTCTACCACATGCCAGACCCTATGTAAGAACTAGGCATATAGGGGACTCACTCCCGTGCAGAAACCACCACATTGGGGAGTTTAGGTGAGAACAAATAAGGACCATGCTACAAAGTCCCAGGGTAACAGTCCTCTCACTTAAGCCCAAGGGTGAGTGAGTCTCAGGAAGTGAATGACCCCCAGGGAATTAAGACATATAATGAGGATGGACTACCCAGCCTTGTGTTCTTAACAAGAGTTTGGGGGGGTTGGCTCAGTGGTAGAGAGAGTGCCTAGTATGGGTTACAGCAGGGGGGGGAGCCGGGGGGGGGCATCAGCGACCTCTGGGGCAGGTGTTAGTTTTCAAGGAAGCCTTTCAAAGAGCCTCCCACAAGCTCAAATGGAGGAGGAAGCTGTGGTTGGTGGGATCAAAGGGCACTCTGATGCCTGTCAGAGCCAGCCTTGTTCCTGCAGGGAGGAGCTGATGGGAAATAATGGGATGGGATGGGGCCATTTCTAAACACAGCCTCATCAGAGCAAAGGCGCTGCCACTCTGGAAGCCCCACAGGGAGGCTGGAAGAAGTGGGTGGGGTCATGCGGGCCAGGCTTTGGCTAACATCTCCTTCCTTCTTTGTCCAGGTGAGGACAGCACTGATCTTATACGTCACTTTCTGGTGGAGTCTTCAGCCAAAGGGGTGCATCTGAAAGGAGCAGATGAGGAGCCCTACTTTGGTAAGCTTCCCCCCACCTCCCCAGCCTCTGCAGCCTCCCTATCCTCCACAGCCTCCTTCCCCTACCTCCACAGCCTCCACCCTCCCCAGCCTCTGCAGCCTCCTTACCCCCCCAGCCTCCGCAACCTCCTCCCATCTTCTCAGCCTCCCCCCACCTCCCCAGCCTCTGTAGCTTTCCTACCCTCCACAGCCTCCCCAGCCTCCACCCTCTCCAGCCTCTAGGCTTCCTCAGTCTCCACAGCCTCCAAACCTCCCCAGCCTTCCTTCCCTACCTCCCCAGCCTCCCTACCCTCCCCAGCCTCCACCTTCCTCAGCTTCCAGGCCTCCCCAGACTCCAGAGCTTCTCTAGCTTCCCTAAGCCTCCACCCTCCCCAGCATCCCCAGCCTCCAGCCCCCACCTTTCCCAGCCTCCCCAGCTTCCCCAGATTCTGCAGCCTCCACCCTCCCCAGCCTCCACCCAGCCTCCAGGCCTCCAGGATGTGGTCTCCTGCACTGCGAAGGGGGCTGGGAAAGCTCCTACTTACTTACTCAGGGCTTCCCGCTCCTTTGTAGGGAGCCTCTCTGCCTTCGTGTGCCAGCACTCCATCATGGCTCTGGCCCTGCCCTGCAAACTTACCATCCCACAGAAAGGTAGGTGACTGGGTCAGACCTGTTGGCTCTTACTAAAAGTGGCTACCAAAGTGGCCACTTCAACCTTGTTCATGAATTATTTTAGGGTCAGTGGTGCAGGAGACTTGTCTGTTCAGTCAATCATGTTTTAAATAAATGCTGATTGGTCAGGTAGGAAGTATAGGCGGGTCAACCAGACAGGAAGTAGAGGCAGGGCAAGGAGAAAGTCTGGGAAGCAGGAAGCTTCCCTGGCATTTCTATGCAGACCACCAAGGAGGCAATAATGTAAGCTGTCCAGCTGAGAAAAGGTACCGGCCATGTGCCTGGCATGGATGGGAACAATGGGTTAATATAACTTATGGGAGCTAGTAAGAAGCCTGAGCTAATGGGCCAATCAGTTAATAACCTAATATAGACTCTCTGTGTGATTTTCTTTGGGGCTTGCTGGCTGTGGGGTACTGGGCAGGACAGTAACCCCAACGAGCAGGCCCCTCATGATACAGGGTCAATATGACAAGTGCCTGCCCTGGACTAGACCATTAGTCCACATCTCTCTATTTCCCACCTGTGAGAATTTAAGGATGTCCGCTCCTCTGAGCCCCCAGTGCCCACCACACACACACAAATAAGAATTTGGTTTTTGGTTTTTTGTTTGTTTGTTTTTGGGTTTTTTTGTTGTTGTTGTTTTTGTTTTGTTTTTTGTTTTTTGAGACAGGGTTTCTCTATGTAGTCTTGGCTGTCCTAGAACTCACTCTGTAGACCAGGCTGGCCTCAAACTCACAGAGATCCACCTGCCTCTCCTCCCGAGTGCTGGGATTAAAGGCGTGCGCCACCCCTGCCCTACAAGAACAATCATCTTTTAGACATACCCAAAGTGTCAGCACCCAGATTCAATGAGATTGTTCAGGCAAGGCATACACCACGGTGCCTGGCCCAGAGTAGACCTCAGAGCAGTGGTTCTTACCTGTGGGTCGTGACCCCTGCGGAGGTAGGGAGGGGTCAGATGAACCTTTCACAGGGGTTGCATGCCAGATTCATTACATTATGATTCATTACAGTAGCAAAATTACAGTTATGAAGTAGCAATGAAAATAATTTTATGGTTGGGGGTCACCACAACATAAGAAACTGTATTAAAGGGTCACAGCACTAGGAAGGTGGCATTAGGTCACTGGCTTAGAGAGTGAATAGCTTTCTTAAAAGCATTGAAGAGCCTAAATCTAACAGTCTGGATGAACAAATCTGGCATTATTCCCCACACACATACCACCTCTACCACCCTTATAGCCCATAGAAAAGCAATGAGGCTGTGGTTTGTTTTTTTTTTAAATATTTATTTAGTATGTATACAATATTCTGTCTGCATGTATGTCTGCAGGCCAGAAGAGGGCCCCAGACCTCATTACAGATGGTTGTGAGCCACCATGTGGTTGCCGGGAATTGAACTCAGGACCTTTGGAAGAGCAGGCAATGCTCTTAACCACTGAGCCATCTCTCCAGCCCCAAGGCTGTGGTCTTTCCCGGTAGTTCCAGCACTTGGGAGGCCGAGGCAAGGTGACCAGGACACTCAAGGCTACACAGTGAATTCCAGTCCAGTCAGCATTACATAATAAGACTGATAAAAAGAAGGCAGGAAGGAAAAGATGGAAAGGGGAGAAAATTAATGAGGGTCTAGGCTTAAGTAGCTGGTCCACAGGCCCACAGCTCAGTTCAGCAGCCTCATCCACAGCCTGCAGCCCTGGAGCTCCCAGACCCAGGGGGTCATCTCAGTTGTGCAGGAGGAAGGTGGAGCAGGTGCAGGAAGAGCCCTAAACAAGTGATGGAGACACAGCACCCCAAAAGAAGAGGTCAGGGGCTTGCGAGGACAGGGTCGGAGTAGCAGGCCCAGACCTGGGAGGCTGGCAGGGAGAGGTGGGAAGAGATCAAAAGGCTCCCAAGCTAGGCAAGATGGTCCTTATTGCTCTAATTGAGGCAATCGCACCTGGCTTCCCAGCCTGTCACTTCCTGGAGGTGGGGGCGGCTGTGGGAGGTGTTCAAAGGGATTCTTGCCGGCTGCTCCCCTGAGAGAGATCCACTCGCTCTTCCCTCTCCCCTGGGGCATTTGCCTCTGTTCAGAACTGGGAGGTGCAGAACCAGCGCTGGACTCCCCCACACATGGCCAGACTTCTTGCTTGAAGATATCAGCTGGTGAGTGGTATAGGGGAGGTACCGGGTTCACCGCACCCTGGAGACCACTTCCCAGTCCCATGAACACACACACACAGATTCACACAAGCCCACACATGCTTCCCATTACTGCTTTGTTTCTGCAGCCTTAACAGCCCTCTACACACCCCCTCCTCGGCCTCATAAACCAAGGAGATGAGAAGCTGCCGCTGTGGGCCAGTGGGGAGGAAAGAGGACTGGGCATGAGGGAGGGGCAGGGGAGCAGGGGGGGTTCTGGTAAGCCAACACTCTTGCACATATTGTACACATATCTGTAATAGTGCCTCTCTGTGTTTGAGATTCCTGCCCTGGGGGTGGTCTCCAGGTCTGGATCCTCTGTTGGGGGGATAAGGTCTGAATTTTAAGGGTTTCAATGCTCCCCACTTCCAGAGGCCAAGCATCCATTAGCACTCAGTGGTGGCTCCTACTTTGTGACCCCTCTCCCCCTAAGCACAGTGGCTCCCCTCCTCCTGTTCTTTCTCTCTTCCTATTCTCACCAAAGAGTGGGTGGGTGGATCATAGCAGAGGAAAAGATGTTTTGGTTACCCTCGGACTCCTAGTCTGTTTGGTGGCTCTCAGAGGATCCCCCTGGATTCCTAAAGAAGAAAGGCGCCCGGCAGTGGTGGCGCACGCCTTTAATCCCAGCACTCGGGAAGCAGAGGCAGGTGGATCTTTGTGAGTTTGAGACCAGCCTGGTCTACAAGAGCTAGTTCCAGGACAGGCTCCAAAGACACAGAGAAATCCTGTCTCGAAAAACCCAAAAGAAGAAGAAGAAGAAGGAGAAGGAGAAGAGAGGCATTCCCTCTGCCCTGTTCCTGTCCCTGGACCCGAGCCCAGCAATCCATACACATTGTAAGACCCTGGCTACAGACCCCTCTCAATATCTGCATCCCATAGGCTGCCACACACTGTACCTGAGTTCTGTGAGTGTGGAGACCCTGAGCGGAGCCCTGGCTGTGCAGAAGGCCATCTCAGTCACCTTGGAGAGGGACGTCCTCCCCACACCTACTGTGGTCCATTTCAAAGTCACCGAACAGGGCATCACTCTGACAGATGTCCAGAGAAAGTAAGGGCCTCTCCTAGCTCCTGGGCTGCAAGGCTAACAGCAGCACTGGAGGGAAGGTTGGGGACAGAGGTTAGGGCCCCGGATGTGAAAGGGCTAGAAAATGCTGGATCATACCAGACAAGGTCCCTGCCTTCCCTAGGCCTCCGTCATTAGAACCAACAGGGTTTAAGTCAGGCAGTTTTCACTGGGTGCTGATTAAATCTGTGAATAGGCCAGGCCATGCAATGAGCTCATCCCAGGACTTGGAGACTCAATCTACTCAAAGCCTTCCCTAATTTAACCAGGCAAGAGTAGACCAAGCTGTAACTCCTGGCCTCAAAAAATGAATGGCATGGGGTGGGTGGCAGAAGACCCCAGTAGAAAAGCATAAGGCAGATGTATTTCATGGGAGGAGAAAGTGGGTGAGAAAGAATGACGGGTTGTAAGAATCCTACTAGGACAGGACATGTGAGCTTTGGGGGACTCAGAAATGCTGAAATGGGGGCACAGCATAGGAATAGACCTCATCAGCCTGACTTTTCTTCCTGCATCCACCCAGGTTGTTTTTCCGACGCCACTACCCACTTGCCACCCTCCGCTTCTGTGGAATGGACCCTGAGCAACGGAAGTAAGTTCAAGGCCAAGTCAAGCTAAGAAGGCCGCTCCAGGCCTAGCTGCCTTCCACGGTGGTACCTGTATTAAAATAGCAGAGGTGGCCTGTGAACCCTAAGAGGTCAGGGATCAGGCCAAGCCAGGCATGGCAGAGGTGGAGACATGACTCCCACTGTTCATCAGAGTCCTGAGGAGCAGGGCAGAGTCCCCTCACTCACTCCTGTTGTGTCCCTTTCTTTCAGGTGGCAAAAGTACTGCAAAGCTTCCAGGTAAGCCCCTCCCACCACTCAGTGGCTCTAAGAGGTGGCCCTGTGCCAGGGTTCCAGACCTGACAGAAAGAGGGCAGGCCAGGTTTGGCAGCACACACCTGTAATCCCAGAATTTAGGAGTCTGAGGCAGGAGGATTACTATGAAATGAGGCCAGTTCCAGCTAGCCTTGTCTATGTAGTCAGTTCCAGGCTAGCTAGACAGGGCTACATAATGAGACCCTATTGTAGGCGGAGGAGGTTTCTGTTCTGCCAGCCAGCTCTCAAATAACCACACAGAGACTTATTATTAACTGTAAATGCTCGGCCAATAGCTTAGGCTTGTTACTAACTAGCTCTGACAAATTAACCCATATTGGCCAGGCGGTGGTGGCGAACGCCTTTAATCCCAGCACTCGGGAGGCAGAGGCAGGTGGATCTTTGTGAGTTCGAGACCAGCCTGGTCTACAAGAGCTAATTCCAGGGCAGGCTCCAAAGCTACAGAGAAACCCTGTCTCGAAAAACCGAAAAAAAAAAAAAAAGTCAAATTAACCCATATTTATTAATTCACATGCTGCCACATGGCTCATGGCTTGTTACCTCATTCCCTACACATCCTGCTTCCTCTGCCCCTGGCTGTGACTCCACCCTTCTTCCCAGCATTTTCCCAGCTTGACTCTCCCACCTAACCTCTTCCTGCCTAGCTATTGGCCAGTGAACTCTTTATTAAATCTTAAATCAATGAGAACAACACATCTTCACAGTGTACGAGAGGACAGCACCATATCTCAATAGAAATAAAGGAAGGAGGGAGAGAAGGAGAATGGGAAGAAGAAAGGAAGGAAGGAAGGAAGGAAGGAAGGAAGGAAGGAAGGAAGGAAGGAAGGAAGGAAGAAAGAAAGAGGGTTTCCATCTTGGTCTTAGGAGCCAGTGTGGTATGGCTCTTATGAGATCCCCCAATCTGGAGCCCGAGGTGTTATACCAGAGGCACAGGTTGTATCTCAGAGCTGTAGGGACGATTATCAAGTACATCCTTGCCCTAATGAAGCTTCCAAGTCTTGTCCTCAGGGAGCCCCATTCAAAATGGAAACCCAGAGTCTGAAATAAGTGCTTGCCCAGTCAGACAAGGGAGGCACCTTCTTCCTTTAGCTGCCCCATTAAAAGGAGGTACTGAAGTGCTGGGGAGGTGACCCAGTGAGGAAAGTGTCTGCCACTCAAGCATGAGGACATGAGGTCAGAGCCCCAGAACCCATATGAAAAGCCAGATGGTATGTCTGTAACTCCAGTGCTGGGGAGGCAAAGACAAGCGGATCCCTGGTGCTCATTGGCTGGCCAGCCTAGCCAATGGGTGAGCTCTAGATTCAGTGAGAAACTTTGTCTCAAAATTAGTAGAGAGCAATTGAAGAAGACATCCAACACCAACCTCCATACACATGTATGGACACAAGCCATGTTCCCTCAAACAAGTACATACCACACACACACACACACACACACACACATACACACACACAAAGATACAGTGCACAAGATACTGCAGCTGGCTGGCTTGGGGAGAAGCAATGAGGCACAAGCTGAGTGTCCTCCCCTTCCAACACCCCCCTCAGCATGATGCCTCCCCTCTCTAGCCCACATCCCCACAGACTGTCTTCTCTCACCAGGATCTTTGGGCTTGTGGCCAAGAGCCAGACCGAGACACAAGAGAATGTGTGTCACCTCTTCGCAGAGTATGAAGCAGTCCAGCCAGCTCTCCAGGTCGTCAGCCTGGTGACTGCTCTGCTCCAGGACACAGACAGGGTGTAGGAGAAGGGACATCTTAAGAGACTTTCCCTGGCCATGCTGTTATGGCCACATCGACAGACTTGACTGTTGGACCTGAGGACAGAGCAAGTTGAAGCTTTTGAGCCTGCTATGGCATTCTTGGGCCTCAGGCTCTTCAATTATATATAAAGAGACCCATCCGCAAGAAAATGGTCCCTTGGAGACTCAACTGGGAATCTTCAGCGTGTTCCTCCATGCTGCTGAAGCCCACCACATCCAAGACTCCCTGTGTAAAAACTGCCTGCAACGACGCTCTGGCTTCATCAGCTTCAACACACCCTACGTGGCAGACTGAGCCAGAGACCTATGACCCCTGCAAACAGCAAACAGCAGGTGCTGGGTCAGAACTCGTAGGTGCCCTGGCAGGAAGCTGGTGATGATGTGTGCAGTTTGGGGACAGATTCGATTTCCCTCACACCTGTCCCTTCCCTCGATTTGCTGAGGAGCTGCTGGCCCAGGATTCTTTTGTTTTCAAGAGATGGAAAGGTTTGGGGGCTGTGAACGTAATTCAGTTGCTAGAGGGTTTGCCTGACAAGGACAAGGACTGGGCTCGATCACCAAGCACAGTGGTGAGTGCTGAAAATCCCAACACTTGAAGAGGCAGGAAGTTCAGAAGTTCAGGGTCATTCTTAGCTACATGCTGAGTTTAGGTTAGTCTATGCTACATGAGACCTTGTTGATGGAAAGAGAAAGAAGCAGACAGACAGAGAGAGATTAAAGTTTTCCTAGATCTCACTTGATGAGCATCACAGCCTTCACCTGCAGAGACCACACTCCCAGTTCGGGTATGGGGGGTACCACTCCAAGAAGGAGCTGCTGTGGGAAGAGGGTTTCAAAATGGGCAGGTGCCTGCAAGGTCCAAAATCTATGATGGAGAGGAGACAGGATCAAGGGCCTCAGCCAGAGCAGACCTGGCAGCCACCGTGTATGTATCCTATAGCGCAGCCCATTTCAACTTGCTTTGGGAGACCCATCAGATGCTTTCAGAGTCGAGTCTGAGCACAGAACTGGAGTGAGTACCCCTTGCTTCGCTTTGCAATCAAGGTTCTGTCAGCGTAGCCCTCTCTATGCTCTATTTAAAACGTTCTCACATCTGGAGATATAGGTGTGGCATCTTGGTGGAACTCTCTGGGTTCCTCTGATTTTAGGTATAATTTGCCAAGGCCTTGGGATCTTTTTCCCCCCGAGAGCATGCTAGGAAAATCCCTGGCCTCTGCAGTTACAAACTTGGGCTATTGTCTAGTTGGCCCAGGATTCTGAAGGCTAGCTTGGTTGTGGCTGCAGGGCTAGCTTAGTAGAAGACCCTTGTCCCCGTGGACAGAAAAGTCTCAGCAGTGCACACATTCTTAATGTCTACTCCGTCCTTCCCAATATATTAGATGAGTATCACTCCCCATCTTTGCTTTCAATTTCTTGATAAGCACATGCCCCAGAACAAGTATCACAGCTAACTGCCATTGCTCTCATAACCTACATCTGGTGGATGGGAAAGAGAGACCCTGTTGCTATAGTACAGATAGAGGTGCGTTTCCCTGCCCAACTCCATTCTTGCTGGGTCCTCCAGTCCCAACACACATACTATGTGGCGTCACCATCCTTACAAACACAAGGGGGCAGCAGAGAGTCAAGAATACAAAGAGGCAGCTTCTCGAGCTGGTTGGAGAAGTTGGGCTCTTTCCCTCCCACATCAAGACAGCCCTGCAAAAACTGTTGCTGTTCTTCCAGCCTGCCTGCCTCCTTAGGAGACTATTCCGTGGCATGCAAGGGGTCGCTCACAGAAGCCCGCTGTAACTCAATATGGAGCAAGTGTCTATCCCCTCCTGTCGTCAGCCTACAGAGCACCATTGTCCTTGGTCAAGGTCAGACCTAAGGGATTATGATTTCAACTCAGGAAAAGCAAATCAGACAGGGAGTGTGGGGGTGGAGTGGGGAGGGTGCTAGGCTCGCATTGCAGGCTAAGACTGGCCCTCCCAGCATTAGATCGGGCTCCTTTCCACCCATTCTAGGCTTAGTGGGAAGAGTCCTCCATACATCCCTGTGTGCTTCGTGGAAAATAAAATTCCTTTGTACAATAGCTGGTCCTGGACATCCAGAGCTATCTCCTGAGTCAGCAGCAGAGAAGGGCACCCAACAGAACAGAGTATGATCTACCTGAACACATCACGTGTCTGCATTGCACACTGAGGCCAGAAGAGTGTGTTGAAACTCGCCTGGAGTTAGATAGTTGTGAGCCACTGTGTAGTGCTGGGGATTGAACCCAGGTCCTCTTGAAGAGCAGCCAGTGCTCCTAATCACTGAGTCATCTCTCCAACCCCCAGGATAGTGGATTTTTTTTTTCTGTTTCTGTGGTCATTGTTAGCGTGTGTGGGTGTGTGAACTCAGGCATGTATGGGTACATGCATGCCGTTGTGTATGTATGGAGGTCAGAGGACAATCTTAGATGTCCATCCCCACCTCCTACCTTGTTTGAGACAGGATCTGTTGTTCATGGTTGTGCACACCAGGCTAACTGTCCTGGAGCTTCCAGGGATACTCTAGTCTTTTTTTTTTTAAAGATTTATTTATTTATTTATTATGTATACAACATTTATTATGTATACAATATTTATTATGTATACAACATTCCTCCCATGCTTGCTGGCCAGAAGAGGGCGCCAGATCTCATTACAGATGGTTGTGAGTCACCATGTGGTTGCTGGGAATTGACCTCAGGACCTTTGGAAGAGCAGTCAGTGCTCTTAACCATCTCTCTCTGAGAGAGATGGCTCAGAGCATCTCTCCAGCCCGATACTCTAGTCTTTGCTTTCCCATCTCCCCAAGGCATGCTGGGATTCTAGATATGTACTACTACTGTGTCTGGCTTTATGTGGATTCTGGGGATCCAGATTCTAGTCTTCAATGTTACATAATGGGGGCTTTACCCACTAAGCCGTCTCCCCAGCCCTGTTATTGTTTAATTTTATTTTGTTTTGGAGAGAGGGTCTCACTCTATTGCCCAGGATGGTCTGAAACTCTTGGCAGTCTTCCTGCTTCAGCCTTCTTGTGCTGTAACGGAAGGGCATGAGCCATCACACCCAGCTGTGAGAAACCACTTCTTCAAGACAGGTTTTCTCTGTGTGACCCTGGCTGTCCTGGAACTCTGTAGACCATGCTGGCCTCAAACTCATAGAGATCCACTTGCCTCTGCCTCTGCCTCCGGAGGGCTGGAGTGCTGGGATTAAAGGCATACGTCACCACCAACCTTCAAGAAATCACCTTTTACTGAAAGGCTCCTATGTGTTTATTGCCATGAGGAGTGAGTTTTATGGGGTTTTTTGTTTGTTTTGTTTTGTTTTTGTTTTTCGAGACAGGGTCTCACTGTAATTTTAGAGCCTGTCCTGGAACTAGCTCTTGTAGACCAGGCTGGCCTCAAACTCACAGATTCACCTGCCTCTGCCTCCCGAATGCTGGGATTAAAGGCGTGCGCCACCACCGCCTGGCTGTGAGTTTTATATTTAATCCCATTCTTCAGGTTAGGAAGCCGAGGCTTGGAGGTCACCTGCCCAGCAAGTGGCCAGGAAACTGCGTTGCTGGTCCATGCCAGTCCTACCTCTCCAGCCTTCTTAGGCAGGTAAACAAACGTATGTATGAAGCACAGAAGTGTGGAAAGATGTGTTCTGTTCAGCATGTCTGCATATAAAGTCCCCCAAGGAGCAGATGAAAGAGGTGTCAGGGCCACCAGAACTTTCAGCGTGTGATCAAAAAAAAAAAAAAATCCAGAAAATTTTTTTTTCCCCTTTTAAAGAATGACTCGGCATTAAGAACACTGGGTCCTCTTACAGAAGACCCAAGTCAGCAGCTTACAGCCACAAATAACTCCAGTCCCACAGGGCATCTGACACCCTCTTTAGGCCTCCATAGGCACCAGGCATGCATGCAGTACACTTACACACACGGGGAAAAAAAAAAAAAAGTAATTACCCTTGATGGAAAAACCTTTTAATGTCTCCCCATTACCTCCAGGGTAAAGTCCAAGAGCGCGGCTGTGATGCCTGCACATTGCACAACCTTTTGAGCAGCACACAGTGGTCCTGAGGCTAACCTCATTTTTTTGTTTTTTAAGATTTACTGTGTGTTCTGTGCTTTGGAAGCATGACTGTGGGGCAGGAGACAGGATCTGAGGCTGGGGCTGGGAGGAGTGTGAGCGGGTAATGGATCTGTGTGAACTTGGAGTTCAGAGCAGGACAAAGAAAGGCCTAGAAGAAACGCTCTGACCTTGCTTGGTCTGGGTTCCTGGTTCTCCGTGAATTTAGGAGCACCATGTGGGAAAAGCCAGACTGGGGACCCTGTCACCTTCAGCGCAGGTTACTAGGACAAATAACCAAATAACCACGTTGAGAGGCCTCAGCTGTTAGGTACTGACTTCCCGTAACTCTGGAAGCAAGATGTAGAGGTCAGGGTACAGGATGGTCAGGCTCGGCCGGATGCCCCATCCCCCTGCCACACTGACGGCCACCTCCTCACCGGGTGCTCACATAGGACATTACTGGGAGGGGAAAGAATTCACATTTCTTAGAAAGCATTAGTCCAGCCAGGTAGCATACAGAGACGGGGAGATGGCTCAGTGGGTAAAGCACTGGGGGAGGCAGAAGCGGGAGGATCAGTGCCAGCTCACAGCCAGGTAGCCTACCGGGGCTACCCAGTGAGACCCTGTCTGGCCAAGCAGAGGATAAAAAACACTGTGTGCTGAGCTGTGGTATAAGGAGTGAAGACATGGGGACCCTAGGGACAGCCCCTGTCTGCCTCCAGCCCCAAGCTGCTGGGGACATCCGAAAAGCCCACCCCTTCTATTTCTACTTGGAAACTGTTACCTCCCCCCCTCAGCTACTCCAGGGACCCTTCAGACATCGGAGTCCCTTTCACTCTGACTCCCTAGGGAAGCACACTCTCCCACCTCCACAAGTGTCCTTGAGACCCAGTGGGGCCAGGACAGGAGAAGGGAGGACAAGAATCCCCTGGTCCCACTGTCTTAGCAGCCACCCGTCTGCTTTTGCTCAGCTGTCTCCTTTGTTGTTCATTTAGTCACTCAGCAAAGGCTCACTGAGCATCTACTGTGTGCCAGGCTCAGGAGAGCCAAAGGGAAACAAATAAGAACTCGTGTGTTTTAGATAACCAGAGAAGCGAATGTTCTGGAAAAGCCCTGTGAATGAAACACGCACACGTTAAATAGGAAGGTGAAAGAGCCGTGTGTGCACAGTGGCTGATGCCGAGAACCAGCACTCAGGAAGAGGAGTATCACTACTAGGTAGCCAGCCTGGGCTACCTAGGAAGTTCCAGACCAGCCTGAGCTACAGAGTGAGACCTTGTCAAAGGAAGAAAGATAGGGAAGAGAAGAAGGGAACAAAATAAAGGGAAAAGGAATAAAAGAAAAGGTGGGGTACTGGAGAGATGGCTCAGCGGTTAAGAGTACTGACTGTTCTTCCAGAGGTCCTGAGTTCAATTCCCAGCAACCACATGGTGGCTCACAGCCATCTATAATGAGATCTGGTGCCCTCTTCTGGGGTGTAGGTACGCATGTAGTCAGAACACTGTACATAATAAATAAATTAATAAAAATATAAAGAAAAGGTGGGTGGGGAGGCTAGAAATAGGACAGCAAAGGAGCTGTCAAAGGACGTAATATTGGGCCGAAGGTTGAAAAGTCGACATTGTAAAGAAAGGATTCAGGCTGAGGGAACAGCACATGCAAAGGTCCTGAGGCTGGCGTGGGTGATAGTAAAGAGGCTGGGGAACAGTGTATGAGAAGCCCAGGGCACCCAGTAGGAGGCTCCCGAGGCTCTGAAACAGGGTCCTTCCCACTGCCCTCCCCTGCTCCCAAGCCCAGTGTACCAGAGCCAGATCAGTCCCTAGGTTTGTGACCCCAGACACCTCTCAGATGCTCACATATCCATGTTTCACATGGGGTGATGGCTCCTCTTTAGCAGTTACATGCCTCCTCTTCCGTCTCCCCAAGTGACTCCTCCTGACAGCGCTGCCTTCCAGATGTGTGTGTCCCAGTCTATTCAGGTGTCCAAAGATCCCCTCTCCAGCCGCGTGGTGAATTGTTGGGGTAAGAACTCACTGCTTCTGCCACCAGCTATCTGTGGCTTAGACAAGCAAGTGTCTATGCCTGTCTCTGCCCCACCCCCACCCATCTTCATACTGGCTCAGCTACCAAACAAGACTGCTCATAGGCTGCTACTCCCAGTCCTGGTCTTTTTGGCTACCAAGTTAGACAGAGCTGGCCCTGCTCCGTCTACCCACACTTGACTCTCTCTTCTCGGATGTGACACTTCCCTGCTCTCCCCAAAGTTGCCTGTGTCCCCCAACAAATTCATCATCTGTACAGAGTAGGATTAGAAGTGACCCTGCCTCAGCCTGTGTGGTCTTTTTCCTTCTTAGAGCCCCAAGAACAATCTCCATGTTTTTCTACAAGGGCCCTTTGCATTCTGGGAGCAGTCTTGCCTTCCCAAGCACTGTGGGGGTGGGAGGGGAAGCATTTTCAGTATTTTCAAGGCCCTAATTTATAGACATTTTTATTTGTTTGTTTTTGTTTTTCCAGCTAGGATCTCACTAGGTAGCTCTGGCTATCCTGGAACCTGCTGGCCTTGAACTCACAGAGATCAACCTGCCTCTGCCTCCTGAGTCCTGGACTAAAGGCGTGTGCCACTATATAAACCCATCTGTGCGTGGCATTTAGCATTCACCAGCCTCTTTCTTTTGGGGACAAGCAGCTGGAGCAGCCTGCAGAGGCTCCTATAGACCCCACTGTAGGACTCTTGAGAAAAAGGGGGTCACAGGCCCAGGGAGCATGGGCTCCAGCTGGCCTGGCCTGACCCCTGGCACAGCCACAGACCAGGCCAGGGTCACTAAACAGTCACATGTCACACTGAATGAGAAGCCTTCAGCTATGGCTGAGAAATGAAGTCAGAAAACAACTCGGCGAAAAGCGATTGAACTTCTCTCTCTTTATTAAAAAACAAAGCAAAGCAAAAAAACCAAAAACAATAAAACAACAACAACAAAAAACACCCTATTGTCCAACTAACCTTCGACGATGCTGGAAAATTGCACTGATTTCCTGAGCAGTCCGGTCTAATTTCCCCTGGGTGGAGAAAGGCTTGTTCTCCCCTCCCTCTGGCTTGGAAATTCTAGCTCAAACACCAGGAGGAAGAGGAGGGAGCAACCCAATGTTTCCCCCAGCTAGCCCCATCTGCCAGCACCTTGGGCAGCCCCCTGCGGCTGCTGTGGGCCCGAGCAGCTGTTTTACATCTCATTCTGTCAGCAACCTGAGTGCCTTGAGCGGCTTGGCTTAGCTTGTCCACACCCAGCAGGGTCACCTCAGACTCAAGGCCCCAGGGGCAAGCAGATAGATGGAGCCATAACTCTGAAATGCTGGTGTTGCTGCCAGGCTTCTGAGAGAACCTCTGCAGTGGGGGAAGCCACCAGGCTCCAGATCTCTCGCCCCAGAGCCCTGTATAAGAAGTTCTCTGCCAGAGCCAAGGAGGCCAAGGGTGAGGAGATTGACACTGAAGTCACGCCAGGGAACCAGGGGACAGGAGTGGTCAATCCCTGCTGAGCAACCCGCAGCTGAGCTCTGCCTCAGACGTGGGACAAGGGTAGGGACTGTCCACCACTTAACCCTGTCCATCCCAGGCCACCAGGGAGAGGGAAGCACCATGCCCCTGCTTCCCTTAGATGTCCCCTACCTTTCCTGGGTTGGGAGTACTGAATTTTTAGACATGCCTCCAGTCCCAGTGACAAGTGACTTCTGATTCTGATAGGGAGAACAGGGTCTCATGTCACAGAGGAACACAGGTTGGAGCTAGGAAGCTTAAGGGGAAAAATTAAGAATGGACTCAAATAAAAGCTCGAGGATAATTTTATTAGTTTCAAAGAAAACTGCCCAGGGCAGGCGAGCTGTAGACCTCAACAGCTGCCCAGATAATGGAAGAGAGAAGGAAAAAGCCTTTCCTAAATTTAACCCAGCATGGAGGTCGGCCGCAAGACAGACAAGCAGACACATGGTGGGAAAGGAGACTTCAGAGAAAGAGTAAAGAAGGCCAGACTTTGGGTAGAAACCCAAAGTGTTAAAGGGAAGCAAGCTTAGAAAGGAGATACAAAGAAGAAAAGTTACTCAAAAAGCAGGCAGACTTGAGAGAGCACACAGCTGCTGACAATTGCAGCACTGGGGCTGGCATTCTGGGGACATGCGCGGTATCTCACTAAAGGATTCATTATTCTGCCCCGTGTTGGTTTGAGACTGGTGAATCTCATCATGAGCTAGGGCTAAAGTGGCCTCAAATTTCCGATTCTCCTGTTTCAGCTTCCCCAGGAATAAAGGGCAAGGCTTCCATGCCCAGTGTGACTTTATTTCCGTTCCAGCAACGTCCTCCCATGTCTCTGAACAACATTCTCTGAAGGCATTGCTGATTAACCACCTGGTTTGTCCTCTCTTTGTCCCATGCTGTCAGCAAAGGATTCATCCTGGTTGGTCTGATATGATCTCAAACTGGGGGATGGGTAATTGGTAAAAGTCAAGGAGTTAGTGCTAGTAGGATCAGCTTAAGCAACTGGAATAGAAATGACACATAGGTCAGACATTCCTCTTGTCTTCCGGGTACTGTCATAACATCTCAACAATGTTCATGCTTCTTTGCCAGAAGCCGTACCTCTGTAGAATGTTACAGACAGTTTGGTTACATGTTTTTACAATGCCAATAGTTAGCTACAAGTCTTTTCAAAAACACAACAGACAGGGGGCTGGAGAGATGGCTCAGTGGTTCAGAGCACTGGCTGTTCTTTCAAAGGACCCAGGTTCAATTCTCAGCACCCATAAGGTGGTCTAGGTTCAATTCCCAGCATCCATAAAAAGTGGCTCGCAACTGCTTGGAATCCTTGTTCCAGGTCTCTGTAGGTACCAGGAACTCAAGTAGTGTTCAAACATATGTGCAGGCAAGATGCTCATACATATAAAATAAATACATTTTAAAAAGAGAGCGAGCAAAGCTATTTTTAAAACTAAATAACTATGCAGATTTACTAATATCTAATATCTATCAATCTTTAGAAGGCTTACATAGTTTAAGAGGCATCTACATATAGAGGCCAGCAACAATTAGCTTCATGGCACAGAAAAGATATAGAAGTTTTTTCCGGGAGGTGGTGGCGCACGCCTTTAATCCCAGCACTCTGGAGGCAGAGGCAGGCGGATCTCTGTGAGTTCGAGACCAGCCTGAGCTACAAGAGCTAGTTCCGGGAAAGGCTCCAAAGCTCAGAGAAACCCTGTCTCGAAAAACCAAAAGAAAAAAAAAAAAAAGAAGTTCTTTTGGAGGGTGGGGCATAGGGTCTCACTATATAGCCCTTGCTGTTCTGGAACTCACTCTGTAGACCAGGCTGGCCTTGAACTCACAGAGATCTGCCTGTCTGTGCTTCCCAGTGCTGGGATTAAATTCCAAGTGCTGGTGTGCATCACCATACTTGGCCAGAAGCTATTTCTTTCTTTTTTTTTTTAAAGATTTTTTTTATTTATGTATTATGCAGACAGTATTCTCAGTATTCTGCCTGCATGTCTGCCTGCAGGCCAGAAGAGGGCACCAGACCTCATTACAGATGGTTGTGAGCCACCATGTGGTTGCTGGGAATTGAACTCAGGACCTTTAGAAGAACAAGCAATGCTCTTAACCTCTGAGCCATCTCTCCAGCCACCCCCCCCCCCGCCCCGAAGCTATTTCTAAAGCAAAATTTAGAATGTTTGACTTCGAAGAATAAATCTATAGTTCTGTCTTGGTTAGAGTTACTATTATTGTGTGAAACACCATTACCAAAGCAATTTAGGTAGGAAAGGGTTTATCCACTTTGGTTTCCACATCACAGTTCATCATTAAAGGAAGTCAGGGCAGGAACCTGGAGGCAGGAGCTGATGGAGAGGCTGTAGAGGAGTATTGTTTACTGGCTTGCTTATAGAACCCAGGACCTCAGCCCAGAAATGGCCCCACCCATAATAAGCTGGGTCCTCTCCCATCAATCACTAATTTTAAAAAAATGGCCTACTGGCAAACTGGGCATTGGTGACTACACACCTTTAATCCCAGCACTCGGGAGGCAGAGGCAAGCGGATCTTTGTGAGCTCGAGGCCAGCCTGGTCTACAAGAGCTAGTTACAGGACAGACTCCAAAGCAACAAAGAAACCCTGTCTCAAAAAACCAAAAAATAAAATAAAATAAATTTTAAAAGATGCCCTCCAGGCTTGCCTGCAGCCAGATCTTATGGAGGTGTTTTCTTAATTGAGGCAGGCTTCCTCCACTCTGATGTCTCTAGCTTGAAACCAACTGGTCCAAAAGCCAAGAGTCGAACTCTGAAGCCCCTTCCGAACTTAGGGGGCACTGCTAGTTATTGTAAGCAGACTGTGGACAAGAGTATCTTACACGCACATTAACAAAATGCTTGTTGGTCAGAGGAAACAGGTAAAAAAGCAGCTGATGCCGCTGACGTGGAAAGAGGAGAAAATGTCCCTGGAGTAAAATGGCTCCAGATGAAAGCTCCCTTCTTTCTTCTCCACCCAGAGTCCGCCCACTTCCAGTGGTAGATACCCCAACAATGTGTCTCTGATGTCCCTTTGTGGTTGCCAGACTTGGGGGTCACAGCTTATGCTCTGACTGGCTGTCCTCAATAAGCCAGGAAGAGGGACAAAGAGATACAGAGAACGCTCCAAGTCTGTCTTCCAGGGGCCTTAAGTGAGATTTGAGTTTAAATAGAGAGCAAAGTTCCATCTTACACCTGTAAGAATGGCCAAGATCAAAAACACTGATGACAACCTATGCTGGAGAGGGTGAGGGGGAAAGGGAAAACTTCTGCATTGCTGGTGGGAATGCAAGCTGGTACAACCCCTTTGGATGTCAGTGTGGAGATTTCTTAGAAAA
>JAQHUG010000032.1:3107917-3136893 GCA_028555095.1 Dicrostonyx torquatus | reverse complement strand
TACAAACCATAATCACAGAGAACTTAGACAACAATGAGGACACTAAGAGAGACTTACATAGACCTAATATACATGGGAAAATATAAAAAGACAAGTCTCCTGAGTAAATTGGGAGCATAGGGACATTGGGGGAGGGTTGAAGGGGGAGGGAGAAGCAGGGAGGGGAGCAGAGAAAAATGTAGATCTCAATAAATATCAATAAACTAACTAAATAAATAAATAGAGAGCAAAGACAGGCACCTGAAAGCAGTCCTGGCCAAGGTGTGGCTCTGCCCACCAGTGAGCCATCCTCATCTGGGCTTCTGTCTCATTCTGTAAGGTGTTCTGACAAGTCGTTAGAACTGTGTGAAGTCTCTTCTGCCAAGACCCCCCACTGAATAGCACCTTTTCCCTCTCCGCATAATATTCTGGAAGAATCTCCCATTTTTGGGGTCCGTCATACTCAATAGTCTGAGAGCCACAAGTGTCTCTTTAGAATCCCTTCATCGGCTGACCTGCCTTTCACCGAGAGAGTAACCTAGTCTGCCTGACCCCAGAGAGGCTGCCTCCAAAGCTATCCCCAGAAAGTCACGCAAGCTCAGTTCTGGTCTCTAACTCTCATTGCACAGCCCCAACCTCTATCCAGGCCCAAGATCCAATGATATCAGCCTGGGGAGAAAACACGAAACAAAAAACCAGCATCCGTGGTCATGGCTGGATGCCAAGAGCCTAATCCTGGCTCCAGATTCCTGTCCCATATGGATGAGGACATCGACATAGCCCGGGCTGTCTATAACTGGGTTAAATGGTGGTACAGTGATTTCCCAACCTCCTGTCCCTGTCATCCCAAGTGTATCTAGAGCCTTCCCCCTTGGCCTGGGTGGTCCTTAGGAAGAGGGTTCTGGCCCCAGTTTCAGAATTTAGAGTTGGCAAAGGGACCAAGAGAACAAGGGGACCAAGCCAGCCATGGAAGCCACTAATCTCCATTCTTCCCCCCTTTAACTCCACCCCAGGGGACTACACAGCCGCCTCCGCTGAAAGCAATTTGTCATGCCCTGAATTAAGTGATTCCAACAAGGGTTTAATTTCAGTTTAATGGCTCTGTTTTCATGTGTAATTAAATACCATTGCATGGTGAAAATATGTTGTTTGCACTTTAGAGACTGTGTAAGGGGCCTGGGAAGTCAGTCCCTGGGAGTTTCAACTCCCAGGCTCCTGTCAGCCTGCCTGGGATTGTTTAGGTGGGGGTAGGGAGATGACCTGAGGATCTGAGGAAAGAAGGCGCAGTCAGGGGGTGGATGGTGGTCCTCATGGCGCCTGCCACTCAGAAGAGTATGTTTCTAATTATCTGCATATCCCCCACCTTTGCCCTCTGCCCTCAACCCTCCCCAGCCCCTGGGGCCTCAGACACAGAGTGGGCAGGATCGAATTAGACCCTTGGTTCACTGAGGTGCTGTCTGTCCCCCACTAGTGATGTGCCCAGAGGCTGGTTTCTTTGTCTCCCCTCCACTTGTGGTCCTCTCAAACTGCCCCTTCCCTCCCAACTCCCTGTGAGGACTCAGCCTCCCAACTCCTTCAACCCACTCCGTCCCTACACAGTGGGAACTTCTTTAACTAGGAATGTTTGGGGGTCATTTTGCCAAGCAACCATGTGCCTTCCAGGAAGGGGAGCTCTGGAGGTGCATACCTCAAGACATTCCTGGAGCAGCTTGGTGGCAGCGGGCCAAAGGGCTGGGGTGATAGACTTCTCTTGGAAGGAGCTAGTAAATGGCAGAGGCTAAGGCTTAGGACCCATCTAGATGATGACAGGACAGAGGGCTGACCCGCCCTCAGCAGATCAGGGTTTGATCTCCACTAAGAGATGGGAAATAGAAACTGAATGCCAGGGCATGGGTGAGCTAGGGGACCCCACCCAGACCCTTACGCCAAGCCAGGAGAAGGAAAAAAACATTTTTTTTTCATATTTTGTGTGTGTGTATGTATGTATATAAGAGAAAGACAGAATGAGGATGTAATGTGTGAACGTGTAAGCATGCATGTGTCATTGCACACACGTCATTGCTTGCCTATGGAGGTCAGAAGAAAACCTGCAAGAGTTGATTCTCTCCTTCCACCGTGTTAGTCCCAGGAAAGGAACTCAGGTCTTCAGGCTTGGTGGCAAGTGCCTTTGCCCACGGAGCCACCTTGCTAGTCCAGAAATTGGAGGTAGAGCCGCAGACAGGACCTCAGTTCTCAAGGTGCAGTGACCCCCACAAGAACACAAAAGTCTGGTCCTTGCCTCCTCTCTCCTAAGCTGCTAGCTCTGGGTGGGACTAGAGGGACCACTCAAGGACATGCAGAGGCTAGGGCAGGAGGGCGCCTCAGAATCTGGGAATGGTGTGCAAACATAGTGTTGCTTTTATTTGCTTTGACACTTGGGACCTGGCCCCAAGACCATGGGACAAGTTTTCCAGGAAGGGGGCGGGTATTTGTGTGAAATGTGGAAGCACTCCAAAGCACACAGCCTCTGTTAGCTGGTGCTAGACACTCCTCTCAAGCTCCACCGGGAAACACACTCTGTGGATGTCACACTATCTCTCCTGTCACTCAGGAGAGCCTCCATTGGACAGATTCATGGAGCCCAGATACCAGTTATACAGGTGTGTGTCTCGGCCACACTCATCATACAGATAATATGTACATATGTACCTTATTTAAAGCCCATACTCCCCCAGTTCGGGAATCACTAAACCACACTCAACATGCATGCATGCGTACATACGGTGCCCACACAGACATGAGTTACTAAGTTACTAAGCTAGGCTCTGCCTTCTTTCAGAAGTTTCTGAGAGAAAAGTGATCTCCTATAGCCCATCCTGAAGGGTGCAAGGCCAGAGCTCAGCGAGAGGGGCCAAGGAAGCTGTGCCTTGAGGAAATCCTTGTCTGTGCTTGGCTGAGGAACCCAAAACTTAATCTTCAGGCTACAGCACCCCACCAGCTCAACATGCCTTGGCCTGGACCCCGCAAGGAGGAGGCCAGGGACTGGGGGAACAATTCTCAACAGGACTATATTCTTTATCTCCTGCTGCTGGCAGCAGACTGGTGCCTCAGACGGCTGCAGGCTGTCCTGCGGAGGTCAAGTTAGAGATCTAGGGAGGCCTAGAGAGACTACAGTCTTAGAAGAAAGTCCAGATAATAAAGAATTTAGGAGCCAGGCATGGTGGTGCATGCCTTTAATTCTAGCTCTTGGGAGGCAGAGGCAAGTAGGTCTCTATGAATTTGAGGTCAGCTGATCTACTAAGTGAGTTCCAGGACAGTCAGGGCTACACTGGGGGGGGCGGGAAGTTGGGAGCCAATGATTGAAGCCTAGGGAGTCTCTAGATCAGGGAGGGGACTGGAGGGCAAGGACACAGAGAGGACACCATCCCCTAGAAGGCAATAAACTCAACAGAGTTTCCAGGGTGCTTTTGACCTCCAGGGAAGAAACAGTCATCAGAAATCAGCCCATACTTGTGCACGCGCGCGCACATACACACACACACACACACACACACACACACACCTGTGGAAGCAGAAGCTATGGGAAGATGGCTATGAATCCGTGTGGGAGCATGTTCTGAAGCAAAGGCTGGGGCAGAGAGTCTAAAGTCAAGGGTTCTCACTCTCCCAGTCTTTGAGAACTGGACATTGGAGCATATCCACCTCCAGTCAAGAACAAAGACACCAGAGCTGTGGAATGTGCTGAGATTTACCACCACCATCCTGTCCCTCAAGTGCAGAGTGCCCTCTCCCTCCCCATCAGTTAGCTGTGAGCCCATCCTGTGCAAACTCTAGGAAATGTCCACGCCTCCAAAGCCACAGGATCCTACCTCCACTGAGAGTACCTTGGGAGACCCCTAGCAAGAGGACTTTTGATTTGCAGCAAGAAAGGTCTGGTGACCACACAAGGCCTACCTCCCTCCACCCCAACTGTTTTTTTTTTCTAAAAAAAAAAAAAGAAAGAAAGAAAAGAAAGGAAAAACAAATAAGCCAAACACAGTTATCTGGACATTTTTTGGTTTTGTTCTGTTTTGTTTTTTTTTTTAAAAAAAAAAAAAAAAGAAAAAATGAATGAAAAGACATCACAGCCTACAAGCAGGTCTCTAAGTCTATCCAGGTAAGCCAGAAAATGCCCAGGGGGGATAGAGAGGGTGGGACAGGAGGTGTAAGGGAAGGGTGATATGGGGAGGGAGGTGGGGCCACAGGCAGTGGCAGCCTGTGACTTTGTGACCAGTAACCACAATTAGGCTCAGGACAGGACCTCAGTAGCTCCTCATCCCCCAGCATCCTCTCCATCCAATCCAATCCTCCACACACACAATCCAATCCTACATCCTTTCTTTGCTCCTAACTGCTCAAAGAGATGACTACCCCCTCCCCACCCCCTGTCCTCAGGCCTTCCTCTCCCACAGCAGAGCTTCAACTGCAAGGCAATTAATCAGAGGACCCAGTACCCAGACGAGACCCAAAGATGGGCCCTGCCCCTCAATTGCTTCCCTCTGGAGAATCTGAGGAAGGAGAACAGAGGACAGCAATGAAGTTTAGCTTGAGCATGGGGGAGGGCCTCATGAGCCTTAAACCCCTTTCTACTCCACACCTTCCCACACTGACTAGATTGAGGAGAGGGAGAGTGGTCAATGTTCACAACTTTCTTTCTCTCTGACTCCAAGAATAAGGTTTCTTTTCTCCTTCAGGCTTCCGGTCACCTTAAAGGAACACCTCGCACGCTACAATCAGAGGAAATCAGAATGAGGCCTCCCAGGGTTGAAAACTAAAGCTGGCATGTAGTATGTTATCAATACATGTTTTTGGGTGACTGAATGAATGAATGAATTCAAGATTGATTTGAGAACACACTGGGGCTTCCTGTTGCTACACTTAGACCTCTTGGGCTATCTAAGCCCATAGTGGGTACTCTAGGCTCAGGCTTACCCCATGGGCCACACTTGTGCCCTATAGACACACACACAAACACACACACACACACATGTACACATGCACGCACACACACACACACACACACACACACACACACACACACACACACACCAAGGGAAACTTTGGGCAGGGCCAGAGGCAGAGAGCCAGGACTCAGACCAAAACTCCATGCCAGGTCAACTCTACAGCCCCCAGAGCACAGGGGCCTTGTAGGGGGCACTGAGTCCCCCATCTGCTGGCAGGCGTCACTCTTGGAAGCTGTCAGCCAGTTGGTGGCAGTCCAGTTCCCCCTTGGGTTCCAAGCCCCCTGGAAGCTTCACCCCTGTCTTCCGGTCCACACACCAGCACTTGCCACGCTGTCCATCCAGGGCGGGGTGGCACTGCCAAGAAAGGGCATGAGAAAGAGAGGTCAGTTCCCAGGAAGACCACACCACCTCCAGCCCGGCCCCCCAGGTCAGATGATTGCTCTTCCAAAGACAGCTGAAGGCAAGGGCTCTCTCTGAGCACCAGTGCCTAGAGCTCACTGCAGTAGGGAGACTTGTTCAAGGAAACGTTCTAGAGAGCTTCTGGTCAGGGACCTAAGAAAGTCCTTAGACTTGAAGGCATAGAAGGATTGTAAAGGCTGGATTCATTGAAGATGTTTCAGGTGGGTTGTGACTGGGCTGGGACTTGAAACATGGAATTAAAGCTCGGAGCAGGACCCAAGTTGGGGTAAAGGTAGCATCTGGACCACAGCTGAAGTTGGGTTAGGTAGGGATTATGGTTAAAACGCTAAAATGTGAGCCAGGTAAAGCGGGCAGCCTAAATCAGAAGCAGATAAGCTAGACGTGCTAGCACAATGCCTGTGACTGCAGCCCTTAGGAAGGAGGCAGGATTGTTGCAGGAAGACAGAAGTCAAGGTCAGACGAACAGAGGTCAGGCTGAACTTCAGGTCAGAATTAGACCAGGGGTGGGGGAGGGACCAGAAGCATATTTCAAAGCTAGACTCAGAGCTGGAATGCAGATTGGTTCAAGACTCAGAATTGGTGTGGGGATAAAGAGTCAAGCGTCACAGCTTTTTTTCTGCAACAAAATTTAGAAGTAAAAATACATGCAGCAGCCGGGCAGTGGTGGTGCACGCCTTTAATCCCAGCACTCGGGAGGCAGAGGCAGGCGGATCTCTGTGAGTTCGAGACCAGCCTGGTCTACAAGAGCTAGTTCCAGCGCAGGCTCCAAAGCCACAGAGAAACCCTATCTCGAAAAACTAAAAAAAAAAAAAAAAATACATGCAGCATTATATGACATGGAAAACAAATGCCAGTATAATCCCGGTACATTGGACTTCAGTTAATACTTCCATCAACGAATCCCACTACTGTTAATGAAATCAGCTGTGATGAGGACCCAGTATAAGGTAATTCTGCAGTTGGGTGGTGGTAGCTAATATTTGTAATCTCAGCACTCTGGGAGGCAGAGACAGGCAGAGCTCTGTGAGTTCGAGGCCAGCCTGGTCTACAACGTGAGTTCCGGGACAGCCAGGACTGTTATACAGGATGGTGGGGGGGACGACAAGGGACTGGTATTTCTGAACTTTCTCCTTGTTTTTCAACAAACCCCAAAACTGTTCTAAAAATGGTCAGGTGTTTTGGTTTTGGTTTGTTTAATTGTGGGGAGAGGTGCTGTTAAGAACTGAGACATGGAATTTGCGTTGGGATGAAGGCTGAAGATAGGCCAGGCACCGGTTCTGAGGTGCCATCTCTGGCCCATCACACCCTTATCTTCCTGCGTTGGGAAGGACCCACTAGGAGTGTCATCTTCCTAGTGAGGCCTCTGCTGGTTGAGTAGCAGCCCACACTGGGGTTGTTTCCCTAGTGGGAGGGTGACATATGTGCCTACATTCACACAACCTAGAGAAGCAGGCCAAGGCTCCCTAGACCACATTCAGCACAAGGCATTCCAGTACCCTGCCAAGATATCCCAGCCTCCTGATAGGCCAGAGATGAGCTGGAGCGAGGTGCTCCTGCTGCACATGCTGGCGGGGCATTCTGAAGGAGACCGTGAATGTGAGGCTGCTACCCGCTGCTTCTCTCCTGACCCCTCTTTCGTCTGCTTCCACACCTCCATGACTGTCTCGGGTCACTAGAGCCGGCTCTACCTCCCTCCTTACTGCACCGGAGAACCTGAGTTCAGCTGTAGAAGTGTGCGCTCTTTCCTCCATGACTTCTCATAACTCGGGGTCCGATCCCTAAGCCCAGATGAAGCTGCAGACATTCAGACACAAGGAGCACTACTTTGAAGGAGGAGAAGGGGGAGCATTGGGAGCAGGGTTTACGGCACAGATGGGGAATCCTCAAGAACTGCAAACAGCCCTGGAAGGAAGGCAAGTTCTGCCATGAACTCACTCGGTGGTGTGGGCTGCCCAGGGTCCCTCTACTCCTTTGAGTCTGTCTCTCATCTTCAAAAGAATGAGATGGACAGAACATGCTCAGAGTCTTAGGCTAGAGTAGGGTTGGGTTGGATTTGGGGAGCTTCTCTTCTATCCTGCGGAGAGCCAGGCATTGCCCAGGATGAGGCCAGCACCTCGCAGCAGGAGGGGAGACCCACCTGCTTGGGGTGGAAGTTGCCATTGCGGTCACAGTTGGGAATGGGGATGATGAAGAGGTCTTCATGGGTCCGGCTCTGCGAGGCAGCCAGTCGCTCCAGGGCCCGGTGCAGCTCACTCTGGCAGGACCCCTGGGGCTGGGGAGTGAACAACAAAACTGCTCAGCAGAAGAGAAAGGCAGGGAGACCCAGCTGGGGCTCCAGCCTGGGCTACAGAGCTAGTTCCAGGACAGGTCCAAGCTGTCTCAAAACGGGGGGGGGGGGTTGGGGGAGAAACAAGAGGGTTAAAGGCCCTGTGCAAAGAGTCAATGCCTGGGTACTGGGCAGAGGCACAAGAAGTGAAAGCAGAAACTTAGATTCAACTAACAAGGATGGACATTAAAGCATGCCTCAAAAAGCAGGCAGTGGTGGCACATATCTGCAGTCCCAGCACTCTGGAAGCAGAGGCAGGAGGACTATTGCAAGTTCAAGGCTAGCCTGGTATAAATAGGAAGTTCTAGGCCAGCCTGGGCTACAAAATGAGGCTCCCGTCTCACAAGAAATAATCAGGAAAAAAGAGGCAGGAGTCAAAGAGGGAGCAGTAAGGAAAGAGGCCTTGGGGATTTATAGGCGTAAGCAAAAGGAATAAACAAAATAACACCTAGGCTTGAGCCCACTGGAACAATTAGCCAGGCCCTAGAGTAGGATCCCAAATCCTCTTGCTATGGCCAGCTTATCAAACCCTTTTGTTTCTAAAGTTGGGCAGAGAATCCAAGAAAAGGACCAAGCGTTAGGTGGTAGTGGTGCACACCTTTAATCCCAGTGCTTGGGAGGAAGAGGCTGTCAGATCTCTAGGTTCAAGGCCAGCCTGGTCTACTTAGTGAGTACCAGGACAGCCAGAGCAACACAGAGAGATCCTGTCTTTAAAAAAAAAAAGAAAAAAAATCATAAAAAAAAGTGAAAGAAAAAGGACCAAGAAACATTAGGGAGCCTGGATCCTGCTTTTACCAATCAACTCAGCTGTGCCATTTACGTGCAGAGCGGAAGAGGTATTCCAAAGAGAAAGAAGAGGCTTCTCCCTGGGCTCTTGGGGGTACATCTTGCACACACAGAAGGCTCTGGGGTTTGCTGGGTGAACATAGCCCAGATCTAGTAATGGGGATTTCTGTAAGCACACATCTGTGGGTCAGAGGCACTCACCACAGGACGGGGTTCCTCCCGAGGTGTTCCCACGACTTTCATTTTGCTCCGGTCTCGCATTTTGGCCATATGCTTCTGCAGGCACCTATGATCGTGGGCACTGCAGGGGTTGAAGCTGTTGTTGGGATGGTCGCTCTCATCCTTGTCTGTAGGCCATGAGGAGAAAAGCAGAGGTCAGTACCAGAAAAGAACAGAGGTTTACACTCCTCCAACTTCCCACCTGCTCCATCAGGAGTCTCCATTGCACCACAGAGCCTCTGTTCAGAAGAAATAGGAGCAGCCCCCATCTCCACCCCACTCCTCTAGATGTCTGTGGAAGAATATTCCTCTTGAAGTCCTTGACTTGTTCCTCACCCCACCCAGTTCAGGATTCAGATAAGTCACCAGCTGCAGCAGCCCAGATGGCAGGGGGGATCCCTTGGGCCCTGCAGGGAGGTCTGAGGCAGGCAGTGGGAAGGGGGGACTACTGGATCTTCTACCCGCTCTGTTCAGCTCCTCCCACCAACCCCCTCTCCATCTGCTCACTCTTCCAGTCTCCTTCCCTGCTCTTTCAGCATCTGGCTGAGCCTGCCAGGGATCCCTAGGGCCAAAATCATATTTTCCATGAGTGAGGAGTCTGGCCCCAAAGGTTCTCCCACTGTCTGGGTCTGTTAGTGTGTGTGTCTGAGAGAGAGAGAGAGAGAGAGAGAGAGAGAGAGAGAGAGAGAGAGAGATAGAGATAGAGATAGAGATAGAGATAGAGAGAGAGAGAGAGAGAGAGAGAGAGAGAGAGAGAGAGAGAGATAGAGATAGAGATAGAGATAGAGATAGAAGAGGAGAGGAGAGGAGAGGAGAGGAGAGGAGAGGAGAGGAGAGGCGAGGCTGTGGCCCCAGAGCAAAGAAAACAGCCACGCACATTTCTCCAGCCTCGGCCCCTAGGTCTCACATCTTTACACACGTGAGACACCATTCAATGTCCATGTGAGTAACCCAGAAACAGGCAAAGGGCTGTCTGGAGGTGCGAATCATGAAGTTGGACCCTGTCTCCATGGCCCCTCCTAAAGGTTCTATGTGAGCTGCCCCATCCAGCAGGTCCCGCATTGTGACCATGCAGCCAGGGCCAGAATGCAAGGCTGAGCAGGGGAAGGTTGGAGAAACTTCTCAGCACATCAGAGCCACCTCTGAAATGCTCAGACTTGGCAGCTCAAAGCAGGCCCAAGAGCAGAGCTCCTGCCAGCATTCCAGATGTTGGCAGCCCGACAGGAGGTTACATCTGGTTTGCCTCAGGACTTTTTTTTTTTTTTTCCTGAGGAGTTAGCAGGTTCCTCCATACATGGCAACAGTCCCAGAGCTGCCTCTGGGTCAAATGGTATTTTTCTGCCTAGCCAAAGCCGGGGAGTTGGTTTTTGTTTTATTCTTCTGGTTTGGGAGACAAGGGAAGGGAAGCATGCCGATGAAGGGACACCAGACAAGGAGGGATCTATAATATATATAAATAAACTGTTAAGATTCCATACCAGAATAAAACTGACTCACCAGGGATAGGAGATTTTGACGTGCTAGTGTAGAATTAAAGGACAGAAATAGGTGAAGCAGATAGATATAGCCATCCTTCTGCAGATGTGACAGAAGGATAGTACCAAGGGGGCCCCTGGACCTACATCAAGCTTGGGAGAGTCAGCTGAAGAGGATGGAGGGCAGTTCTGAGAATCACATGACATAACCAGTCTGTTTATTCTCTCTGATTGGCTGTCTTTCCACAGTCAGAATGCCTTTGCACAGACTCTCTGGTTCTTTTTGGTAAACATGAAATGCTTTTAGGATCAGAGTTCAGGGATTAAAGAAGAATTTGAGGCGGGGATGGCGGGTGGGAGCGATAGGCAAGGATTCTACTCCCAAACTACAATCCCAGCCCTACTATCTCTTTTTTTTTCTTTTTTCTTTCTTTCTTTCTTTCTTTCTTTTTTTTTTTTGAGACAGGCTCTCATATAGCCTAGACAGGCCTCACTCAAACTTTCAAACTTGCTATGTAGCCAAGGCTGGTCTTGAATTCCCCTTTTCTACCTTCCCGACCCAAGTATTGGGTTATTGGCAGGTGCCGCCATAATCTAGCTCCCAGCCCTGATATTATTTTTCAGCTTTGTTTTAGGAGCTTTTAAAGAAAGGAGTTGCCTCAGCAGCTTAAGAGTGAGATATGATGAGCTTTGATATGATGGACCTGAAAGAGTCCAGAAAAAGATGGCCCAACAACAATTCTGCTTCCCAGTGTGGCACTTCTGTGAGTAGAAGCCAGCAATGTGGAGTCCTTGGGGGCTTATCCATGGGTTTTTGAGATGGTCACCATTAGTGAGAGCAATTGAATAGCTCATTGAAGCCTAGAACTACATGGGACACAGAGTGAGCCTAGAAGCATAGCTCATGCTGATGTCAGAATTAAATGGTCCCATGTCGTAGAGGGGCTCAACTGGGCATAGCTGAGCATGGCTGTCTCCATGGCCTAGCCCAGTAACCCAGCCCAGTGACCCCTGGTTCAAGTCTACACTTAGAGTAAAACCCACCATTTTAGGAGAGTAGCTTCTAATCGGTCTTGGGGCCAATTAGATTAAGTCCACATCCACCTACCACACAGAACCACAAACATTACACGTGAACAGCCACATGTCCAGACACGTGCTCTTCCAGGTGTGCACACCTCCACCCACTCAAGTACTCTGACCCTGCTCTGGCCAAAAACACAGACCAGGCCAGGACATACTAACACCCTAGTCTCTCTGGCCAAGGTTTGTTGACTCTCCATTTAATCTGTAACTTTTCCTTGTCCGTCCATGCGTACCTGGAGAGTCTACCTTTAGGGACGGAGCTTGAGCAGGTCGGGGGATGGGGGGTAGTGCTGAGCCTCTCAAAAACATTAACTTGCTAGCACTGTTAGCTTCTAATGCCTTCTACCAAACTCCCAATACTCCTGAGCAGGAGCTGGAGGCAGATCCCCTCCTCTTGTTAGGGTTCCAAGAAGCTTGTCTAGAAAGTGGAGCTGCCAAACCAGAGCAGGTCTCCTCCTCTAGCTCCCATATGGAGTATGTGGAGCTGGGCAGACTGCCAGCCAGCCATGGCACAAGTCTTGCTCCTCACTCCATAGCAGAGCAGGGCAAGGAGTAAGCCCTCAGGGAGAAGCTGTGTACATCTCTGGCTCCAGTAGAGGCAAAAGATCCCTGCTGCCTAACTTCACCCCCATGATTTCTCCTCAGGACCAGCCCTTGATCCTTCCAAGTCACACAGGCTAAGAACTGAGTGGGTCCTGCCACCTAGACTGAGATGTTTCAGCCATGCTCTGGAGAGTCACCCACCTGCCCACCAAAAATGCCTTTCTCTTCCTTCATCCCCTAGACCTTGACTGAAGAATCGAAGACCGCCCATGACAGACCACAGGTTGTTTCTCTGAGATTTTGATCAAGGGGTGCCCCTTACTGTTGCTTCCTGCTGCTGGCCTCTAAGGAGACAAGAGATCCTGCAAAAACAACCAACCCTTCTCTACTCCCTCACCCTATGCTCTGCAAAGTCTCTTAGCATCTTCAATCACACCCTCATCATCACTCCAATCTATTGACCTTACTTTCTGTACCAGACACCCCAAAACGATGAGGCATTTGACCGAGAGGGAAACTGAGGTAGAAAAGAGGAAGGGAGACTTGTCTTTGGCCGCTTTAAGCATCAATAATTTGGGCTTCATCGGTATTAAAGAAAAACACTAGGCAGCCATGTTCTTCTCCCCTTTCCCGTAAAGCACAGGATATCTGGGAAGGCCCAGTTTCCATGACATGACTAGATTCCTAGTACCAAAGTGGGACAATATTTGCTGTGTTGACTAAAAATTAACCCAGCCTGCCTGTTCTCTAACCCTGTCCCGGAGGGACCTATCGCCTGGTTTAGGAACTCCCTGTCCCAAGCTTGACCTCCCCATTGAACATTCTCTTGGATTTCAAGAGTCGAGGGTCAATATCATGATGTTAAACTGTAGACTTATGACGCATGCACCCAACCCCATCTCTGGTAGCTTTGGTAGTGCTGATCCCCAACCTGTTAGAAAGGAGAGCAGGGCAGGCTGGAAACAGAAGGGACAGCCTGCCGCTATAAAGAATAAAAAGGAGAGCTTGTGTCCAAGGACCACTTACTTAAATGATCTGCTGAAGCTCAGACCCAAGAGCAAAGGGCAGAAAGAGTAGACTAACACCCTACACCAAAGTATTTCAGGACATGGGTCCCAAACCTGGAGACCAAAAAGGACAACAGTCTATTGACAAGTAAGGTGTGAGATAGGGAATGAGCCTTGCTCCGTCTTTCACCAGAGACCCTGCAAGGCTACTGTACAGTTCTATGGGTACTCTTCCTATGATGCAAAGGTGTCAGGCCATGACAAGGAAGTACTAGGAAGCATTGGCCAGAGCTTGCCAATTGAGTGTCTAATGTTAGCTGGGTGGTGGTGTTGCACACCTTTAACCCCGGCAGTGAGGAAGTAGAGGCAGGCAGATCTCTGTGAGTTTGAGGCCAGCCTGGTCAACAGAAAGAGTTCAAGGACAGCAAGGGTCCTTCTGGTTTCTGATCTTCCCTCTTCAGATAGCTGCATCCACGGCGTAGGCAGAAGTGAGAAGAGAATTAGTGGCTTGAGACCAGAATTCCAAAACAGACCTAGAGACACCCCATTTCCAGACTCCTCTAGAAGTGGACCTGCCTCACAGCCACAGAACAATCAGAAACTGTGCCAGGAGTTCCTAACCCCCAAGGGGATCCGGTTTTCCTCCACAGCGTAGGGATGCTTCTATTCAACCAGAAGAGAAGGCTCTTGTAGATCTCTTCTGGCTCATGCTCAACTTGGGGAGAGAGGAGACTACCAGCCACCCTCACCCGCTGCTAGATGCCCACTAAGCTGGCAGACAGCAAAGACTCAAAGTGGGCACCCTAAACATGCAGCCCTGTCTCCTGCTCTCACTGCCCCCAAGATCAAGGAATCACTCTCCCAGGACCCTCCTCCCACTTCGGCAATGCTGGGTGCCAGTCTGGCATCTCTCCCAGACTATTTCTGCTGACCCAACTCTCCTTGGGGCAGGAAGGGCAGAGAGGCACCCCTGGGGTCCACCTCCTTCCTGTTTTCCCTGCATCCTGCTTTCCTCAGACTAATAAGTTGCTGAGGGTTGAGGAAGTGGATCGGTCTGGGACCCAGAGCAGGAAGCTTGGGGCCGAAGTCCCAGCATCCGGACTGCAACAATGGAAGAGTAGGGCACCAGGAAAGGAGAGAAGCACAGACTGCGGCTCAGCAGCCCAGGAAGGGACAATCAATCACCAGAGTCGAGGATACAGACAGGCAGAACGTCCAGAAAGAGTCACCAAGAGAGACATCAAAAGAGAACCTGAGTCTGAGGTAAAAGAGAGAGGCCAGCAGAAAAACTAAAGCAGAGCGAGAGAAGGAAATAGAGCTCAGGAGAGCGAGAGGAAAGAGAACTCGGGATTGTTTGGTGAAACTAGAAGTTGGGCGACACGGCAGGAAATAACAAAAGAGCAAGAGAAGGATTCTTAGAAGAAACTGAGAAAGGCCCACTGAGAAATGGGAACAGGGAAAAGTAAACACAAGATCAGCACAAGGAACATTCGGAAAGCCTGTCTACTTGTCCATCTGTCCCTCCTCTCCTCTCAGCCCATACGATCCCAAGATTTCTACAGCTCTGGGCTGCCAGCCAGCTCTTCCCTCCAGTCCCCTCAGATGGCACCTGCCGGGAGGAAGGAACAAGAAACCTGGATATGCCAGCCTGGCAGAAAGAGCCCTGCCTTCCACTGCTTTTAGGGCCTTCGGGGAAGCACAAATTCTTTACTATTGGAGTCCCTCGGATTTGTATGCCCCACTTCACCATAGGGTGACGATTGAAAAGTCCAGACCCAGTTCCAGGACAGGTTCCAAAGCCACAGAGAAACCCTGTCTCGAAAAAAAAAAAAAAAGTCCAGACCCTGGTTCCTCACACCTTTGGGTGTCACTGGAAAATGGGTGTGGAGCAGGCCCTGGATCAGGAACAGAAATGGACACCCCCCCCAACACCCCTCCCACACCATTCTTATCGCAGTTTTCTGGCAAATGTAACTAAACCAGGTCATTTAACTTACCATAATCGCCTCAGGAGCCAGGCTTACCACTGGGACTGAGGCCCCGCTTCCCAAAGAAGGGAGGTTTGAGCTGAAGGGATGGTACCAGGTTCCCCTTGATCAGTGGCAACTGGCACTGGAATTCAGTGCCAGTCAGGCTCTGCCACGTACCTCCCTTCTCCTCAACTCACTGGGAGCTTTTACGGGCCTTCCAGGCCAACCCGAATGGGAGCGAAGGGGCAAGGAGGAGGGCTCTTGGGAAAGGTGACAAAGGAACAGTAGGTATGCCTTACCAGAGGACTGCAGGCTTTCCTGGATGGCCTCGATCTCCGACAGCTCCGTGCACACGCCCTGCCCGTGCATCAGTGTGCGCAGGGGCTTCTCCACTCCCCGGGGCGGGTAGCAGCGCATGCCTGAGCCACAGCGTGGGGTGTACACCCCGCAGGGCATCCCCAAGCCCAGGGCACAAGTGGCGCAACAACCGCAGCCAGGCTCCCGCACCAGCTCCTCGCAACCCACAGGGGGGCGGCAGCGCGCCAGTTTCTCCTCGGAGCAGGGGGGGCAGTGGATGGCTTCGTCTCCCAGGCTCGGCAGAGGCCCTGCGGCCAGCAGCAGGGCGGCCACGAGGCCGAAGGGCAGCATGGTGAGGACGAAGATTGGGCACAGAAGGGGAGCGCGGACTCGCGAGCGGGCTGCAAGGGACCCGGAGACAGCGCCCAGGGCGCTAAGTGAACCAGACCCGGAGGGCGTGGGGACACGGGGCGGCCCCGGCAGGCAGGGACGGAGCTGGGGAAGTTAGCAAGCACGCTGGAGCGGAGCGAGCCTGGCCACCCAGGCGCTGCGCTGCATCCTCGGCCCGGCCCAGCAGGCGGCGGGGGCAGGGGGCTGAGCGGCTGCCCGGGACCGGCTGCCGGGACTTTATACCGGCCCCCTGGCCACACCCCCAGCGCCGTCCCTGAGGTGGGAGAGCAGAGGCGGGTGAGGGGGAACTGGAGCGGGAGAAGAGGCCGTTAGGGGGAGGGGGCGCTGGCCCGAGTCACAGCCACCGCTACAATATCTGAAAGTCCTTTGCTCCGCAGGAAAAAAAAACACAAAAAACTGTGCAGTTTGGAAGCGGTGGCCAGCGTGCAAAACGCCTCTGAGCCTCTGAACCAGAGCCCTCGGGGGTTTAGGGGAGGCCAAGGTTCCCTTCCTCGACCTCGAAGGATTTCTTCCCAGACACCTAAGTAACCCTTGAGAATCTGACCTCTTAGCCGACTCAAGGTCCTTGCGTTCAGTCCCCTTCCTTGGCGGGAGGCGGCCACCCTACCCCACTCCCTGGCACGTTCAATCTCAAGCTCTGGAGACCACACTGTGCGAGGTGGGGCAAGCGCTCTATAAGGGGTTCAGGAGAGCTCCGGGCTTGAAGCGCCGACAGACAGCCGTCTTTTCACTTGCCCCCAGAACCTCTGCCGCTTGACCCCCGCCCCAGGTTCCATTTGAGTTTTTGCTGCACTGTTTCCAGAACTCCAGGACAAAGAGCCAAGCCTCTTCCTCTTTCTTAGATGTTTTCACCTCTACTGCCTTGTTTAGATTCTGGAAGGAGACTGGCCTACAAGACTGACATTGGTCATATACCAAGACGTACGTTGAACAACCCCAGGGGGCACCGCTCTTTGTACTCATTGTGTAATTGTATGGTTATTGTGACCATTTCCCAGTAGGTGGCAGTCAAAGATTTCCAAAAAGGGAAGCCTCTTAATTGTCCCGACGCCACTTCGCCCCTGGGTGACATCCTATTGATAAGCATTATCTATCCTCTACCCCTTGCGTCAGTCCTTCTGGAAGTGGGAATAGATCTAGAGACCCACCTCCTACCTTCTTTCTCATTTCTCCCTACGCCTCTTTATCCTCCCCAACCAAGGAGTTTAGTTTCCTTCTGTCTGTCCGGGCATCGTCGGAGGCCGGGTGGATTTGGCGGGTAGATGGGATCGGGAGGGTCTTGTCTAAACATCTAAGGAGAAGCCAAACTAAAGTATAACTCCTAGATCTCTTCTTGCTCTTTGTCCCTGGGCAAGGGTCTTTCAGCCGCGGGATTAGGCCACCTCCCACTTTCGGCAATTGTAAAATGTTGGCGCGGTTGGAGGAAGAAAGGCGCCAAGAGCTGGACCTGGAGGACAGACCAAAAAGTTGCTAACTGACGGCACCTACTGGCAACCCTTAGGACTGCAGGAGGGCTGACGTCTTAGGGCCGGAGCCGGGGACTCTCAGTCCCATCTCTAGGATCAGGTTGGATCCCTCTTGCCCCGTCTGCCTTGGAGAAAGGTAAACAGGTTCTTCAAGCTCCTAGGAGGAAGCCAGCGTTTTTCCAATTCAAAAACTAGTCCCTGCCCCCACTCTTCCTTAAATCCAGTCGGCCTCCTACTTAACGGATAAACTTACTTATTTCTAGCTAAAAGGAAGGCTGATTATCACCCCCCTCTTCCACCTCTTGGAACTCCTGTGGGAATAAATGGACCAATAAGGACAGTTTGAAGCCCAATGCCCAACTTGCCCTCCAGACAGCAAACCCAAGATGGGTAGAAACCCTGGGATGAAGCCAGCCTGGGATGAAGTACAGGTGCTGTGGACGGTGGGCATTCTATACAGGTTTCTAGATGACACAGATGCCCCCACTCTGTCTCAACCCGAGCGACTGCCCCCAACCCATCCTCTGGTGTCCTCCCAGGAAGCCAGAGACCAAGCACTGCTGTCCACGTATGGCGTGTTCCCTAATTGCTCCAGGACTTTGTGCTTCGTCTTGAGAATAAAGAGATGACCAAAACCACTCTGCCTCAAGGAGAGAGAAGATGAGTGTGCAGTGGAAATAAGTTTTCTAAGACATGCACAGGTGCCCTGGGGGATATTTATACGGAACACATGGGCACCCAGAGGCACGAGCAGTCAGTTCTATCTCTGGGGCATGAGAAGTGTTCACTGAAGAGGTGACCTGAGACCACGCCTTCTGTGCTCAAGACTAAAATAAAACAGGCATTGGCATGGTCAGGCTACATTATCAATCCAGCATTGTCACTTGGTCCTCACTAGGGACCCTGAAGCTCTCTGAGCTTTCGGGCTTGTCTAGCAAAGGGGACTCTTTGCAATAAGAACCCCTGGTGAGAAGGGCCTGGAATGAAATAGACACCATGAATTTTGTACCTTCCTAGACCTCCCCTGCTAGGAACTCATCCCAGATACCAGGAGCTCTCCTGATGACAGGACTGTGTCTCTCCCCCCACCCCACCCCCACTGACCTGGAGACTCTCAGGGTGTAATGTTGTCAGGGAGTAAGGAGAAGTGGAAGAGTCAGAGCTAGGGCCCCTGAGTGTGAGCTGTAGCAGAGCCCATTAATGTTATACGATCTTGGATCCGACACTTAGCATCTTTTCAAAAAAGATTTATGGGTCAAGAAAGAAAGAAAGGATAAGCCAGGCACTGGAGGTACACACCTTTAATCCTACCACTTGGGAGGCAGAGGCAGGTGGATCTCTGAGTTCAAGGCCAACGTGGTCTACAGAGTGAGTTCCAGAACAGCCCGGGCTACACAAAGAAACCCTGTCTCTAAAAAATAAAAAAGATTTATTGGTATTTATTTATTTTGAGACAGGATCTCATGTAGCCTTTGCTAGCCTGGAAGTCATTACATAGACCAGGCTAGCCTTAAACTCATAGAGCTCCACCTACCTCTGCCTCTTGGGTGCTAGCACTGAAGGCATGTGCCCCCAAGCCCAGGTATTTTTTTTTATTTTTAATTGTGTATATGAGTGTATGTGTAATGGTAAAAATAAACTGGCCCCATTCCCTGAAGGGTGGCAGCAGGCAGCAGGCCAAAAGGGGCAGTGGGTCCCAGGCAGGGAACTGCGCAGAGGGTAAGAGAACACAGCGGGCGAGAGACAGAGACAGGCACGCCAAGCAGAGTGAGGTTGGATACATATTTAGTGGGTTATGAAAGGGTTATGGAAGGGAAGAGGAAAGGGGAGAGGGAGAGAGAAGGGGGAAGATGAGAGAGAGAGAGAGAGAGAGAGAGAGAGAGAGGGAGAGAGAGAGAGAGAGAGAGAGAGAGAGGGTATGTATGTGTGCAGATACCCACAAAGGCAGAGGCCAGAGGTGTCAGATATCTTAGAGCTAGAGTTACTGGTGTCATAAGCCACCTGAGAACTGGTTCTGGGACCTGAACTGGAGTTCTCTGGAAGCTGAGCTATCTCTTTCCAGGTCCCCACTTAACATTTAAATGGGGGTAATTTTCATCACTGAAGAAATGAAGGAAGGGGGAGAGGTGAACAGAGGGGCAAAATACTTGGGCTCAGCCACAGAGAATGGTTAGAAGAAAACATAATTGTCCATGCTGCTACTCTCAGCACCTAGGATAGGCCAGCCTGGGCTATACAGTAAGACTCCGACCATGACCACTCTCAGCCTGAAATCCGCGAGCAGAGCTAAGGACACAGACCCTCGTTGCGGTTTCTCCCACCTGACTGCTGCCTCCTTGTGGACTGGACACTCCATAATGAGCCTCCAGCCACTGGGAAGCAAACTGCAATCCTACTTAAAACTCAATCCTGCTTTCCTGTTATTTTTCCTGGGCCAGAGCTTGCACACCCCTGTGAGTCCCTGCTTCCGGAAAGTTGAGAAGACACTCACCTGAAGCACAGACGAAAAGACTCCTCCACCACCTTTCAGTCCTTCCTACCCCCTTCTCTCTGGCTTGTTGATCAGAAGGTCTTAGCTGCCTTACTGGGACAACCCCAGACTTCTGCCAACCTTAGAGAAAACACTCCATAGAGAACAGATGCAGGGGAGGAGGGGGAGCTCAACTCCAATAAAGACGGAGTTCTGGCTGGCTATGGTGGTGCACGCCTTGAATTCCAGCACTTGGGAGACAGAGCCAGGAGATTCTTTGTGAGTTTGAGGCCAGCCTGGTCTACATAGTGAATTCCAGGATGCCAGAACAACATAGTGAGACCCTGTCTCAAAAAAAAAAAAAAAAAGTTCTGTTCTCTGTTCTCAGGGAACACCCAATCTGATAAACTTGCCCTAGGGGGCATCTTGTCTGATGGAGTGGGCAAGATATATAATTATGAGAATTAGCCTTTAACTATCACAGACCATGTCACAAAAGCTTCACGGAGGAGGCTTTATCAGTGCTGTCTTTTTAAGACAGGAAAAGTGAGGAATTGTGTAACTTAAAGTCACACAGCAAGTAGAGGGACAAAGATGTGAACCTAAGCTATCTCGCTCCCATCTGCACAATTAACTGCTATACTCCACGGCTGTCTCAATCAGCTGTCAGAAACATCCTACGGGAACATCAAAGGCAGAAGACCATGATTCGGAGTTCAAGCTGAGCATGCCGGCAGGTAGCGGTGGTATTGGTATGAGATTATGCTCCAGGCCTCCTTAGTTTACTCTCCAGCCTACTCCTGACTGCCCTGTACTTTACTGTGCCTACATTAACCCCTTCACATCCGCTGACATCTAAGTACTGATAGGGCATCCCCATAGCTACCCCATGTGTGGGCCAAGCAATAGCATATCAGGACAGCCTTCCTCCTGCCCACTAGGATTCCATGCTCGCCGGGAGTTAATCAGGAGAGCCAGGATCATCAGAGAGGCCCCACAACACAAAGAGAACTCTTGTCCAGCCATTCTCTAGAGCCTTGGCTTTTCCCTCAGGACAGGCAAAGGCTCCAGGTGGGGAAGGAAGTGGGAAGAGGGGAGTCCATATGATATGCACTTGGGCTGGCTAACATCCTCTTTCCTAGCCCCAGACCAGGCCTCTTTTTGACCACTTCTCTTGCCCCACTTCAGTTTTACCCTTTGTACAGTGGGCTGGGAGAACTCACCACACCATCAAGCCCTGTCCATCTCTGGCAATCCAGGAACATTAAAATTTTGGTGGGTGTGTGTGTGTGTGTGTGTGTTTTTGTTTTGTTTTTTTTTGAGACAGGGTTTCTCTGTGTATCCCTGGCTGTTCTGGAACTCACTCTATACAGGGCTGGCCTAGAACTCAGAGATCTACCTGCCTCTGCCCTCATTGCTGCTGAGATTAAAGGCATGTACCATTACCAACACCTGGCAGAATTCTAGAGTTCTCCAAAGCACCCTTCTGATGTGGATCCAACCCTTCAGAGTCTGCACTGTCTCCAGGCCAATAGGCACCAATAAAATCTCTTCCTCACTAGCTGAAGCCTATATAGAAGACAAGCCAGGTGAACAGTGTTGGACTTGATGAGAACTCTGTCACACAGAGAAATGATAAGGCTCACCCAAGGACACACAGGTAGCGAATGACACAACAATGTCTGTGCATAATATATCAACTTCCTGTGCACACTCCTGCCTCTGTGACAGGCCTGTCACCACAGGCTCAGGTCTCAAGGTGGGGATGGGAAGGAGAGAGGGAAGTGCAACCTAGAAGATTCTACATGGAGACTCTAAGCAGACAGAGCCACAGGCTAGTGTAGAGAAAGCACTTGTGTTGTCTCCCCTGAGAGAAGGACATTCACTTGCCTGAAAGGTCAGAAGCCCAGAAATAATGTGGAAAGCCTGTTCTTTCTCCTCCAGACACCAGAGGGCTTCCAGGGCCTGCCTCCTCACCTCCTAACTCCAGGGATCAAAGGGCTACCTACCCACCAAAGAAACTCTACCAAGGGACCTCTGAGCCAAGAGAGAACCCCAAAGGGGCTCCAAGCTTAGAGATTCTATAAAGGCTCTTTTGACTCAGCAAACCCTGAGATGCAACCCCAACAACACCTGCCTATACACACCCATTCTTTTTTTTCTTTCTTTTTTTTTTTTTTGGTTTTTTGAGACAGGGTTTCTCTGTGGCTTTGGAGCCTGCGCTGGAACCAGCTCTTGTAGACCAGGCTGGTCTCGAACTCACAAAGATCCACCTGCCTCTGCCTCCCAAGTGCTGGGATTAAAGGCGTGCACCACTACCACCTGGCTACACACCCATTCTTTTTTAAAGTTTTGGGTTTGTTTTTGTTTTTTGTTTTTTGTTTTGTTTTGTTTTTTTGGTTTTTGTCGAGACAAGGTTTCTCTGTAGTTTTGGAGCCTGTCCTGGAACTAGCTCTTGTAGACCGGCTGGCCTCGAACTCACAGAGATCCACCTGCTTCTGCCTCCCAAGTGCTGGGATTAAAGGCATGTGCCACCACCGCCCAGCTAAAGTTTTTTTTTTTTAAGTTTTATTTAAATCTTTTTTTTTAACTTTTATTTATTTATTAAGTACTGTGTTTTGCCTGCATGTTTCCTTTCAGGCCAAAGAGGGCACCAGATCTCATTATTGGTGCTTGTGAACCACATGGTTGCTGGGAATTGAACTCAGGATCTCTGGATGAGCAGTCAGTGCTCTTAACCACTGAGCCATCTCTCCAGCCCCACACCCATATTTCCTTATCCCACATCTGTGTCTTCTCTTTCCCACCAGTACTAGGAGTTTGCACAAAGCCTTCTACTTACTTGCAGACCTCCTCCATGGAGCCATCAGTCCATGGCAAGAGCTGCATATCCACCAAAGTGGTAAAGCTCTAAATACCGACAATACCAGGTTGTAGAGTAAAGGGGCTCTCATATTGCCAGTAAAAAGACAAATGTGTACAGGAAGCAACCCATAATTCCACACCCAGATGCCCACTCCCAATACAAATGTGTGTTGTAAAAAAGTGTTCAAGTATGTTCATGAGACACTGTTTAAAATAGTCACCATTGGTACAGGAGAGATGGCTCAGGGGTTAAGAACACTGGCTGCTCTTCCCAAGGTCCTGGTTTCAGTCTCTAGTCCCCATACAGTAGCTCAAAACTGTTAGCAACTCCAGTTCTAGGGGGTCCGACATCCTCTTTTGGCTTCCAGGGAATTAAGCACACATGTGGTACATAGACATACATGTAGGCACTGGGCAGTGGTGGCGCACACCTTTAATCCCAGCACTAGGGAGGCAGAGACAGGTGGATGTCTGTGAGTTCTAGGCCAGCCTGGATGACAGAGTGAGTTCCAGGACAGGCTCCAAAGCTACAGAGAAACCCTGTCTGGAAAAAAGAAAAACAAAACAAACAAACGAAAAACATACATGTAAATAAAACACTCATATACTTTTGTGGGGGGCTTCGAGACAGGATTTCTCTGTAGGTACTCTGCTCACTAAGCCATCTCCCCAAACCCTAAACTTCATTTCCAGAAAGGAGACCACAGCTCAACTTCCAGAAAGGAGACCACAGCTCAACTGGTGAAGGTGCTCGCTGCCAAGCGTGAGAACCTGAGTTCAATACCCAAAACCCAGCTGGGGGAAGGAAGAGAACAGATGCCTGAAAGCTATCCTCTGACATCCAACACACCACACACACACACACACACACACACACACACACACACACACACTAAACAAACAAACAAATAAAGTGTTTAAGAAAATTAAATCTTCGAGACAGGGTTTCTCTGTGTAGCTCTAACTGTCCTGGAACTCTGTAGACCAGGCTGGCCTTGAACTCACAGAGATCCACCTGCCTCTGCCTCCCAAGTATGGGGATTAAAGGCATGCGCCACCACCACTCAGCAGTAGTGCTGACTTTTAAGTCAGTCTGCCTGGTCTGTATTCCTGTCAACAGAGTCCAGATGTTAGCCTGTTCCTCAGCGTCCTCATCTTTCATAGGAAGTGAATGTTACATAGAGTGGCTATGATGATTAAGTTAAAAAAAATTCTCTATAAAATGTTCAAAATGGTACCCAACACATAGTATTGTCCAGTGAGTATTATTAACCATGACTAGCCAAGTGAGTTGGAAGCCAAGTTGCCTAAAGTGATTCCTGGATTTGCTGGGAACTAGCTCTGAGATTTGGCAAAGTGAACTCTACTCTTTCTCCTCAAATGCCCTCAGTTGTAACTGAGGGATAACGTCAGCCCCGCCTGAGAGAACTGGGCAAAACTGCAGCGATGATGCTCACTTAACACTATGTCTGGCAGGGTTGGTGTCAGTATATAAGCCTCTGTGGTCATTAGTTACCATGGTAACCCTATAAACCGTGATATAGAGTTCCATGCAGTTAAAAGATTGGCCTAAGGTCATATGCAACTAAATGTGACTTAAACCTATTTGTGAGACCACCTAACCTTCAACACATGCCTGCATATGTGCGTGCACACACACACACACACACACACACACACATACACACAAAGGTGCCACAGCCTTGGCTTTTCCTCAAACTCTTCCCATCACTGGGCAATGCTGCTAGTGCTAAGCCCCTGTCCCTCTAGCTGCAGTGGCCAAGGTCCCCGTGTTCAAGAAAGATGTTTCTTTCCCATGACCCAATTGTGGAGCCAACCTAGCAGTTCCGGTTGTAGTCTCAGTCAGGGTGCTGAAGATACAGCCCTGGAACTAAATTCTATCTCTCAGGGGGAAGCCCCAGGACCTTCCCATCTTCTCATTCCAGGAATCTCTTCTGCTACAGTCTTGTCCTTGGCCTAACAGAAGAAAGAATACTCCAAAAGATGACTGACTGGTGGGGACTGGAGAGTTAAGGGCAGAGGGGCAGGACTATGTGGCCCCAAAAACGAGACTATAGTACCTGAATCCCCTGATCACGCAGCCCCAACTTTCCTCCTGAAGCCTGGCCTCACTCCCTCAGCCCACAGTGTTTCCAGAGACTTGATATTTGGGGATAGCAAATCTCCAGATCTGTGCAGTTAGATTCTTATCCTACCTAGTTATAATATGTAAGAGCATCAGAAAACTGGGCCGTACACTAGACGGAACCCAGCAACCCAACAATGGAGAAGATCTCTGTTTCCAGATTTGTATGCTGCAGCTGTGAAATCGAGAGCCCCAGCTTCCTCTGTCAGAGCCAAGGGTTCCAAGTCCGGCTCTGTCTTTAGCAGCTGTGCACTGTGAGCTTCCCTCTTCATTATGATTGACTTCAGTTTTGACATCTGTGATTCTGACCCCCTAATTCACTCTGTAAGACTGCTGAGAAGGACCAGGTGGAAGCTGGAGACACGACTCAGCATTAAGAACACTGTCACTCTTGCAGAGGGCCCAGGTTTGATTCCCAGCACCCATTTGATGGCTCACAACTGCTTGTAACTCCAGTTCCAGAGAATCCAACATCCTCTTCTAGTCTCCTCAGGCACTGCACGCACATGGTACACATATACACATGCATGAACATAAAAATAAATACATTTTTACCAGGCAGTGGTGGTGTACGCCTTTAATCCCAGCACTTCTGAGGCAGAGCCAGGTGCATCTCTGTGAGTTTGAGGCCAGCCTGGTCTACAGAGTGAGTTCCAGGACAGCCAGAACTGAAGAGTGAGACCCTGTCTCAAAAAACCAAAGAAAGAGAGGAAAGAGAGAGAGAGAAATTTTTAAGTACAAAAGGATTAAAGGAGGCATCTCTGTATGCTATTGACTCTAGACAGAAGAAAGTGGTTTATAAACTGATAGCATCATTATAATCAGTGGAGTAGAAGGACCGAAGAAGGGAAGAAAGGATTAGCAAGGGAAAAGCTGAGGGGCAGAGGGTTTAAGCAGGCTGGGGAGATGGCTCAGTGGGTTCTGCTAGCATGAGGTCCTGAGCTCAGATCTCCAGCACCCAGTAAAAAGCTGGACGTGGGCCGGGCGGTGGTGGCGCATGCCTTTAATCCCAGCACTCAGGAGGCAGAGGCGGGCGGATCTTTGTGAGTTCGAGACCAGCCTAGTCTACAAGAGCTAGTTCCAGCACAGGCTCCAAAGCCACAGAGAAACCCTGTCTCGAAAAACCAAAAAAAAAAAAAGAAAGAAAAGAAAAAGAAAAAGCTGGACGTGGCTGCTTATGCCTATAACCCCAGTACTGAGGGGCAGAGAGAGATCACTGGCAAGCCACCATAACCAAAATGATAAGCTTCCCGTTCAGTGAGAGACCCCCGTCTTAAATCAGACAGCAATGAGGAAGACACCTTAAGCCCTGCTCTGACTTCCGTGTATGCACACACAGGTACATGTGTATTGACACACTCACATGAATATACCACAAATACAACACACACAAAAAAAATCACAGAATATCACATGAATATACCACAAATACAACACATACAAAAAAAGATCACAGAATATCACAGAGAGATAGGAAGGCGCAAAAAGACAGAGACATCAGGAAAGGAAAAACTTGAAGAGATGGAACACAGGCATGAAGTCAAAGATTCCAATCAAGACTCCCTTTGTCTTCCTTCATTCATCAGTGGATAGAATAAGGTAATAGCTGTAGAGGTCTCAAAGCCATACCTAGGACTCTTCCCCAGCTGTACCAAGAACCATCTGAAGGAAGTACCGGAGGGCGGGACTCAGGCACTCTCTTCCTCAAATAAGACCTTACACCTTACATTTGGAGTCCGAGGATCAGCTCCCCACTATGCTGATCTTGCTGTGTCCTGGCTGGTTTTTGGTTTTGGTTTTGTCAGTTTGACAAAAGCAAGCTAGGGTCATCTGAGAAGAGGAACTTTGATTGAGAAAATACTTCCTTAAGACTGGTCTATCGGCAAGGCTGCGGGGGCACTTTCTTCACTGATGATTGCTGGGAAAGGGATCAGCCCTGGGCGAGTGGTCCTGGGTATATAAAAAAGTAAAATGAACAAGCCAGAAGGAGCAAGCCAGAAAGTTGCGTTCTCCTGTAGCCCCTGCTGTGAACCTTGACTTCTTTCCGTGACAGAGTGTGACCTGAGAACTGTAAAATGAAATAAACCCTCTCCTCTCCAAGCCTTTGGCCGTGTGATTTTTTTTTCCCCCACAGCAGTCCTTACTCCTCCTTGACATCCACTAGCCAATGAGAACTCTCCATCCATGCTCTTCACCCCTCCACATCTGGCTCTTAGCCAGGCAAGCCTAGAAACAGCACGGCAGGAGAGAGAAGGGGCTTCTGAAAAGGTGCAGTGGCTAGGCTTCAGGACAAATTGTTTTCAAAAGCGCCTGTGGTTTCCTCCTATAGAGAGGGGAGTACTGTCTGCTCCAGCTTCTCTGCGTTTGCAATATCCCAATCTTTCAGCTCCAGGGACTTCCCTTCTTTCAGAACTGCTGCGGGAGTTCTTTCTGCCCCTTTAGCCAATAGCCTTTAAGGTACCAGCCCACTGGGGCGTGGTTTCATTCATTTTTAAAAAAGCCCGGCAGCTCTCTCCCTCCCCCTCTCGCTTCCTGCTCCCGTTCCAACTGCAAGCTCCTCTGTTTGTTTGCGATGACGAGAGGACTGTGGCGTAGGACGATGTTCTATAAGTTCTCTCCCCTCCAATAAATAACCCCTTTTAATCAAACTGGTGCACGATTGTTTTGCGTCATTATCTGGCGCCTCAATGTTTGGTTTTAGAACCACCCCTCACTCCTCCCTGCCACGGCCTAGCCGCCCGGCACAGGCTCTGCGGCGCCTTGGCATAAGCCCTCCTGCCTCCTGGCCGCGGCCTGTGCATGGAGTCAGCAGTTAAAACTCCACGCCTCCCGAGATCCACGCTGCCTGCGTGATTTGCAGAGCGGTTTTTAAATCACTCGTACAGCTTTGGGCATAGGCAGCGAGAGACGAGTTGCCAGAACGCTGAAAATTCCCTGGGGCAAGAACTCCTTGCCCGCAGCTCAGATAGAATCACTGTAGAATCCAGAGCAGTCAGCACGGAGGCTTTTGCAGCTGCAGCATAGGAACTGCTGACCAGTAGCACAGCGCTGAACCTCCACAGAAGCCGTGTCACAACCCCCTCCATTAGGTAGGAGCTGTGATCCCACAGTGGAGTGGTAGGCAGACGCCTGGGGCTAGCCGCGCTCTTGGATAGCCTCTGAAAGCTTCTGGATTTCTGTTCTTTGTACCCGGACTTTGGATTTCTTGCTCTGTGTCATTCTTCCCCCCAGTTTTTTAAACGAGTGTTAGGGCGGATTCTACCACAGGATCAATCTTTCCATTGATTCCAGTCAGGACTCGGAAACAGTGCCATCTGCTGGTTAACAGTATATTTTGCAGCCTTCCATTCCGCCTACACCCCGATCTAGACCTAGCACAGGAATTTAAGCGCACTGCGGGGCTCCCAGCTCCTCCCCCCCCACACCTGTGTTCGTACCAGCCCCATAACTACTGTAACTACCGCGACACCTACTGACGAACAACGATAACCACACCTGCTCCGACACCACAGGTGAGTTTTGAGGGGAGGAAATTATGTCTGACAACTTTACCCTCTGTGGCTTGGATAGTCTCTTTGCTTACACCATGTCTGAGGTCCAACCTCAGACAGGGCCATTACTAGGATTCACCTTCTTTATTGTATTCTGTAGTTTTTTCATAAAATTTTGGTTTGACCATAATAAGATGATGCAGTCCTTACAGGCTGAATCCAGGCTTCTTAGAAAGGAAATTGGAGATTTAAAAAAGAAAACGAACAGCTTAACCAGCAATTTTCAGTCAACTGACGCGCTTTTAGACACAATTTAAACTGATACCAAACTTTTCAAAAAACAGATTTTACAACTAGAAGGGGATGCTAGAATTCTGTTTAACAGGATTCAGTCAACTGAGATTTCTTTGGAAAAAATACAGTCTAATATTCATTCCTTTAATGACAGATTTAGCACTCTGGAAAGGAACACAGCTGATCTAGAACATAGAACTCAGTCCATGTCAATGGGTGCTCAAACATTATTTGAGAGACTTTGTGCGATTAAATGTATTAATCAGACTCTGTCAAAGGGGTATGACCAGTTGACAGATAGAATGTCTCTCCAAGAAGGTACCATTTATGCCATTATTGATTGGAAGTGTGCTACAGGCCTCTGAATTTCATAAAAAAGCCACGTCAATAGCAAAGGTTTGAAGAAAGAATTTTCTATAACGTGGCAACAAGCTAAGGTGATTATAAAAAGATGCCCTACTTGCTATTTATATAACCAAACACCTTTACCTGCAGGGACTAACCCAAAGGGCACTCAAAGGAGTGAAATTTGGCAGATGGATGTGTTGCACTTTGCAGAATTTGAAAAATTAAAATATGTAAGTCACACCATTGACATTCAGGCTTTCAATGGGCAACTGCTTTAAGCTCAGAGAAGGCTGATTCAGTAATCACACATTTATTAGAAGTTATGGCCATCATGGGTATACCTGCACAAATAAAAACAGATAATGGTCCAGCTTATGTCTCTAGGAAAATGAAAC